>JACBWW010000195.1:67660-81662 GCA_020086605.1 Lanius collurio | reverse complement strand
GCGGGGGGACGCGATGCCCCCCCGTGGGTGACAGAGCCGCCGGAGGACGCCGCCGCGGTGCCCCCAGGTGCGCCCGCCCCTCCCTCCCCCACGCACCTGCGCACGCAGGTACCGGGGGTGCGGAGCGGGGTGCGCGGCCCCTTTAAGGGGCGTGTCCGGAAGCACCGAGACCCCGCCCCGGCCCCGCCCGGCCCCGCCCCCTCCCGCGCGCACCGGTCCCGGTGGGGCGGCAGGGCGGGTACGGCGGCCGGTGCGGGACATGGCGCGGAGCCGCCGGCTGCTGCCGCCGCCCCTGCCGGGGCTGCTGCTGGGGCTCGGCCCGGTGCTGCTCGGCGCCGCCGCCGCCTTCAACCTGGACCGCACCTTCCCCGTGCTCAAGGAGGGCCCCGGCGGAGCCTTGTTCGGGTTCTCGGTAGCGCTGCACCGGCAGACGGAGCGGCTGGAGCGGAGCCTGTGAGCGCGGGCGGGAGCTGGGGGCGATCCCCGTGCAATGGGGGGGCCGCGGTTGCGGCCCCGTGCGATGCGGGGAGAGAGGGGAGGTTCACCTGAGGCTGGGGGGTCGGGATGGGGAAGAGTGGGGAGGGGTCTCCCGTGGGGGTACGGGCGGTCCCCGCGAGGCTCGGGGGGTCCCCGGTGGTTGAGACCCCCGTGAGGCGGAGGACAGTGAGACAGCGCTTTACCAGCGAACGGGGGTGTTCCCCTGACACGGGGGGTCCCCCGGGGGTGGGGTGGTCTCCCGTGGGATGCGGAGGAGCTGTGAGTGGTCCCCGTTAGGGTCGGCGTCGCCCATAGGGTGGGGAGAAGCCCCGTGGGGTGCGGAACCCAGTGGGGTGGGGCAGAGCAGGGAGTGTCCCCCGTGGGGGTGAGGAGTGCCCCCTTGGGATGAGGGTCCCTCGTGGGGTGCGGGTCTCTGTGGAACGGAGAGGGGCAGGGGGTCCCCGGTGGGTGTTGGGGGTCCCCGGTGGGTGTTGGGGGTCCCTCCGGGGCAGGTCCCTGTGCCAGGGCAAAGGTCCCGAGCCCGCGGCGCTGCCGTGGGGGCGGGGGCGCACCTGGAAAGGGTGTGGGGGTCCCCGGGGGTCCGGGTGCTGGGTTGGGGGCGGGCAGCCCCTCCGGGAGGGGGGGATCCCTCCCCACCGGAGCGGTCCCGGCCGGCACGGACCCTCAGCGGGGCGGTTGCGGAGCCCCTCGCGTCCCCCCGCGCCCCAGCCGCTCCCGGCCAGGCCCCGTGCCCGGAGAACCTGTTGGACTGTGGTTCCTGCCGCCGGGCAAAGCCCCAACAAAAGCCCTTTTCAGCCGGAGCATTCCCCGTGCCATCCCGCCGCTGTCACTCGCCGTGTCCCCCGCCGTCCCCCCGCTCCACCGGACCCCGCCAGTCCCCGACCCCTCCCGGCTGGAAATTCGCGGCCGTGCCCGGAGAAAGCTCCGCCGCGGGGGCTGGGCTGGGTTTGTCTCCCTCAAGGGCACAGGTTTTTGCTGGATCACCGTCCCGCGGCACTCACGGCTGCGGGGGGGTCCTTGGGGGACCCCCAGGGATCCCTTTTTTCCCGCGGGGGCCTGGCGGCAGCTGCTGGGTGCAGGCATGTGCCGCTCCGCATTCCAGGGATGCATTTGGGCCCCGCCGTGGGATGAGGAGTTGTTGTTGCTCCCGTGCGGGAGGGAGCGGAGCCGTTCCCCGCGGAGCAGCTGGGGGGGTGCGGGACCCCCGCCGCCCTCGGGGACACGCGGGTCCCCACCCACAGCCGGGCCCTGCCCGCTCCGGTGGCATCGGAGCAGCTGCCAGGGAGCACCGGGCGGGGGTCTCGGCTGGCACCGGGACAGATCGGTTCGTATTTTCCCGGCAATAGCCTTGGGGGGGATTTTGGGGGGCTGTGACAGGGACCCGCCAGCCCCACACCTGCGCCGCGTGTCCCAGCGTGTCCCAGCGTGATCCCCGCGGGGCGCGGAGGCTCCGCCGGCTGCGGGGAAGAGGCTCCGGAGCCCGAGCCCCTCCCGGGAATTCGCCCCCCGTTCCCCGGGAGCCTCCCGTGCCCGTGGCTGGGGGCAGGGGTAGCGCGGGGTTCTCTCCATTCATAGGGGGTGTCCCCAGTTTGGGGTGTCAGAACCGGTGCAGGGGGGCCCCCCGACCCCCCCGGGGCAGAGCCGGAGCCCCGGGGGTCGCGCCCCGGTGCCGGGCGGAGGCTCCGGTGCCCTCTGCTCACAGGTGCAGGGTGGGGACAGGAAAGGGACACTTCCTGCCACCGTCATCCCCGATCTGACGCGCGGGAGGGGAGTCCCGGGCTTTTTGGGGGGCCGGCCCCCTGCCCCGGCTGTGCCGCGCCTTTGGGGATGGCAGCGGGATCGGAGGGATGCTCCGGGGCAGCGCCGGAATTCCCGAATTCCCGGCGGGGTGCGGGGAGCCGCTTCCCGGGCGGGCGCTGGCGGGGGGCCAGGCGGGCACGGCGCTGCCGGGGCGATGCCGGAGCCCTCCCGTTCCGCCCCCGCCGTGTTTTGCGCGGCCCGCGGAGCTGTGCCCATGCAAAGGTTTGTTTGCTCGCTCCTCCCCGGCCAGGTGACGGCGGGCTGGCAGCGGGGCTCTTATCAGCCCGCCCGAGATTAGGGAGCTCCTTGGGCTGCCCGCGTCCGGCCGCTCCCGCCGGGAGCCGCTCCTGCTCGGGGCCGTGGCGGGGGGAGCCGCTGAATCCAGCCCAGGTGGGGTCGGAGGTCCCTGGATGACCTGGGGAAACTGAGGCACGGCAGATCCGTGCCAGGAAGGCTGAAGATCCCCCCCCAAATCTGCAACCAGGGGGGAGGCAGCACCCACATCTGCAGCCCTGTGGGAACTGGGGCTCTGCCCGGGGCTCGGGGGTCTTCCTGATTCCAGCTGGCTGGTGAGGAGAGCGCTCTCCTGGCTGCCTTCCCGGTTTTCCCTCCCCCTCGGCGGGGTTTTTGCGGATTGCTGGAGCTGGCTGAGCTCCCCCTGCCTTGGCCCGGATCCGCCGGGGTCCTGCAGGGCTGCGGCTGCTCGGCAGGAGGAGGGGCACCGATGTGGGACCGACCGTCCATCCATCCATCCGTCCGTCCGTCCGTCCGTCCATCTGTCCATCCCTCCTGGCTTCCAGGAGCCGTCGCCCCCTCTCCCATCTCCTTTCCTGAGGGGGCATCGCTGGATTTGCCTGCTCAGGGACCCCCATTGCAAAGTCAGTGGCACTGGGGAGGAACTGGGGGGGCGGGCCGTGGTCCGGAGCCCCCCCTGCCGCCTGCTCCTCCCCTCCCGGCTCCATCACCGCCGGAGCGGGGTGGGAGATGCATGAGGAGCTCCCCACGCTGCCCAGCTGCTCCCTGGGGAGGGGGCTCTGGGGCTGGAGGGCTCTGGGGGGAGCACGACCCCCGTATTCCAGACCCGGCTGAGGTGTCCAGGTGGGATTCTCTGCCATCCTCGCCTCTCCCACCCCAGGGGTGGCCGCATTTTGGGGTCCCGGTGCCCAGACCCTCCCACAGCCCCCCCCCTCCTTGCTCAGCCAGCACTGGCGGGGAGCCCCCCCCGCTTCCATCCAACTCCCCCCCGTTTGCCAGGGCGGATTAGGACGGAGCACGGCCTCACATTCCTGCTTCCCTCCCTTCCCGGCCTCCCCCTCGTGCCGCTGTTTGACCATCACGAACCTAATCCCAGCTCCCCGTCCCCGCCACCCCCGTGGGACCCGGGCCACAAACGGGCCCGGCCTCCCCAGAACCCCAGCTCCGGTCCCGCTGATCCCCGGGGAGTTGGGGGCTCGGGGCACCTTGGCTCACGGTGGGGGACCCCCTGGGTGTCCCCCCTGCTCTGGTGGGACTCGGCAGGCCCCGCACCCCCCCTTTTCCCAGAGCAGAGCCTGCGGGTGGGCTGCCGTGCCGGGAATCTTGGCTGGAGGCAGCGGGATGCCGGAGCTGCTTGGTCTGGGTGGGCTCCCGCCCCCCGGGACCCGCGGGAACGGCGGGGTCTGGCTCAGCCGGGACCACCGGGGGAGCCTGGGGGCACCCCTGGCTGTTGCCCCGCCGGTGCCGGTGGGGTTCGGGGTGGGGGGGCAGGACCCCCCCAGCTCTGAGTCACAGCAGCTGCCCTGAGTCACTTCCCCCCCCAGGTAAGGGGGACAATGGTGCCCCTTGTGCCCCCCCCTTGGACCCGGGGGGCAGATTCCTTTGTGCCGAGCTGGCAGGAGCCAGGAGGCATCACCCGCCTCCTTCCCAGCGACTCCCGCTTTCTGGGGGGGTTCGGGCGGCGCTGGCACCCCGATCCTGGCATTCCTGCGGGGAGCAGCCCCCCCGGACCCCTCCTTTGGGGTGAGCGATGCCAACCCCCCCCACCTGCAGCCCCGGGCTGACTCAGCCGCCGCGGAGCCGCCCGGGGGGGTCCCGGCGTGCCGGGGCGGGGGCTGCCCGGGGCCCCGCATTCCTCCTGCGCCTGGGCTTTGAGTCAGCGCCCGGCCCGCCCGGACGTGCCCGCGCTGCCGGCCCCGCATTGCTCAGCTTCCCGGCACTCCCTGCCCGCCGGCGCTGCCCTGGGGACAGCGGGACTTGTCCCCGTCCTCGCTGGTGGCTGCGCTGAGAACTGGTCAGCTCGTTACAGCAGTGCCCTGTCACCACCGGTGGCACTGGGATGGGGACAGATGGGTTTGTCCCTGCACTTGCTGGTGGCTCCTGCTGTCGCTGGGATGGGGACATCGGGATTTGTCCCTGTCCTCGCTGGTGGCCCTGCTGAGGTGCCCCGGGTGCCGTGTCCCCTCCATGTCCTGGGTGCCGTGTCCCCACCGTGTCCCCTCCATGTCCTGGGTGCCGTGTCCCCCCCGTGTCCCGCCTGCCAGAGGGACGCACTTCCTCCCCCAGCACGGCCACCTCCACGCCATTGTCCTGGCGCTCCCAGAGGACTTCCCGGCGGAAAGGCTGGCCCTTCCGGAGCCCTCCGGCCGTGCCAGCTCCCCCTGCCAGCACCCAGCCCCACGCCAGTGCCACGGGGCCTTGCGTGGGGTCCCCGGCATCTTCCCTTGGGGCGGGGGCTCAGGTGTGTGTGGGGGTCCCTTCAGCATCACCTGAAGGAGCTGGGGGGCACATCCAGCCTGGAATGCCAATGTCCCCCCCCATGGCACTGCCGTCACTCAGCCGGGCCATCCCTGCCCTTCCTGGGGGGACATCACCCCCGGGAGGTGCTGCCTGTCCTGGGACACCCCAGTGCTGCCCCAGCCCCTCCAGGATGAGGGGTGTCTGTCCTGGACGAGGGGTGTCCATCCCAGCTCCCCCTCCCCGTTCCCGGGGGGGTCTGTCCCCAGTCCCGGCGTTCCCTGGCACGGCAGCCCGGCCCTGTCTGCCGGACACGCCGCAGCTGCCGGGGCTGCGATCAAAGGTTGGCCGGGAAGGGCCGGGGGTGTTTACACAGACGGGGGCCCCGGGGCTGGGCTGGGGGTGCTGAGCAGCCCCCCTTTGGTTTCCCCACCAGCGCAGCGAGGTTTGGGGGGGGTCACTGCGACCCTCTTTTCCCACACCCCACCCGCGCTGGGCTGGGGGCTCGGCCGGGCTGGGCTGGGGTCTGGGACGGAGTAGGGGAGCACTGAATCTGTCAGTCTGTCCTTGAGGCCTTTCGGGGTCGCTGTGTCCCCTTCCAGCTCCGGACATGGGGCTGCCCCTGTTATTTGGGGGTGTCAGGGTGTGACAAACTCTGGGCAAGCAGCTCCGGTTCCCCCCGAGCGCCCCCTCCCCAGGGCACCCACCTGGCTCAGCACCCCAAAACGAGTTGGAGGGGTTTGGGGGGGCTGGACCTGCTCCCCTCCATCACTCACCCACCTCCCCTCCTTTCTGCCCCCCAGGCTGCTGGTGGGAGCCCCCCAGGACACGGAGCCGGTGAACGGGACGCGGACGGGCGCCGTGTACGCCTGTCCTCTGAGTGCCACCACCCGCGACTGCCAGCGCCTGGCCATCGAGCTCAAGGGTGGGTGACCCCTCTGGGGCGTGGGACCACCCCAACACCTCCCCAGGAGTGGGGCCCCCCTCTCAGGCCGGCTCTTCCCCCGCAGATGAGCCGGACAAGGCCATCATCGAGGACATGTGGCTGGGGGTGACAGTGGCCAGCCAGCGGCAGCCGGCGGGGAGGGTGCTGGTGAGTCTGGGGGCACCGCGGGGCTTTGCACACCCAGACCCCGGCTCCTTGCACACCCAGCTGCCAGTGCTTTGCACACACACACACTCTGGGCGTGACCCTTCACCTTTGGGGTGTCCCCTGGCCCTCAGTGTCCCCCTGTCCCCTGTCCCTCAGTGTCCCCTGTGTCCCCAGGCCTGTGCCCACCGCCACACGTGGGTGCTGTGGTCAGTCCCTGAGCTGCCCCCTGTGCCCACCGCTACACGCGGGTGCTGTGGTCACTCCCTGAGCTGCCCCCCATCCCCAGGCCTGTGCCCACCGCCACACGTGGGTGCTGTGGTCAGTCCCTGAGCTGCCCCCCGTCCCCAGGCCTGTGCCCACCGCTACACGCGGGTGCTGTGGTCAGTCCCTGAGCTGCCCCCCGTCCCCAGGCCTGTGCCCACCACCACACATGGGTGCTGTGGTCACTCCCTGAGCTGCCCCCTGTGCCCACCGCCACACGCGGGTGCTGTGGTCACTCCCTGAGCTGCCCCCTGTGCCCACCGCCACACGTGGGTGCTGTGGTCACTCCCTGAGCTGCCCCCCGTCCCCAGGCCTGTGCCCACCGCTACACGCGGGTGCTGTGGTCGGGGGCGGAGGCGCAGCGGCGCATGGTGGGCCGGTGCTACCTGCGGGGCAATGACCTGCGGCTGGACCTGGGGGACGAGTGGCAGACGTACCACAACGAGATGTGCAACGCCAACACCGACACCGACGAGACCGGCATGTGCCAGATGGGCACCAGCGCCGGCTTCAGCGCCAACATCATCTACTTTGGGGCGCCCGGCGCCTACAACTGGCAGGGTGAGGGCTCCGGGGAGGGCAGGGCCACCACGGGGGTCACCGGGCCTCTCTGGGCACCCCTTTCCTGGGGGGTTCCCCTTACCTTTGGGGGCACTTCCCCTGCCAGGACCCCCATGGGACCCCCATTCCTGAGGTGCCCGTGCCCCTGTGGGACCCCCCCACCCCGCTGTGGGGTTGACCCGCCCTCCCCATTCCAGGGACCGACTACATGCTCCAGCGGGACATGTGGGACCTGGATGACTTCTCCTACCCCAAAGAGAAGATTGGCAACATCTACATAGGTGGGGGCAGCAGAGGGGGTGCCCCAGGGGTTTTTGGGGTAAGGAGGAGGAGGTTTGGTGAGGATGGATGTTAAAGGGGTGGGGGGCCTTAGGGAGGCTTGAAGACCCCGCTGGGATGGTGGGAGTGGGGGGCACTGGTGACATTAGGGTGACATCAGGGCGTGCAGGGGGATGGAGGGAGAATAGGGGGTGGTGATTTGGGGTAAGGAGGAAGTTTGGGGGCTGTGGGTTTCGGGTGTGGATGTTAAAGGCTCGGGGGACACTTAGGGACACTTAGGGACGGTGTGAGCCGTTCCCAGTGCTCCCCCCTCGATATCCCAGGGGCTGGAGGGGCCCAGGGCGATGTTTATGAGGCAGGGGGGAGGTATCGGGGGGAGATGTGGGGCTCTCGGGGGTCCCGGTGCCCCTCCCTGACGCCGGGCCCCGCGCAGGGTACACGGCCGAGGTGGGCAGCGCGGTGCTGCAGCGCAGCGACGTGACCATGGTGACCGGGGCGCCGCGCTACGGGCACACCGGGGCCGTGCTGCTGCTGAGCCGCGGGGCCCAGCGGACGCTGAACCGGAGCCTCCTCCTGCCCGGGCCGCAGGTCGGCTCCTACTTCGGCAGCGCCCTCGCCCTGGCCGACCTCAACAACGACGGGTGAGGGGCCCCCGGCTGCGGGGGGCTGGGGCTTCCTGAAGGTCCCTTGGGCTGGGGTCTGTCACCTTCTGGGGGTGGGGGTCTCCCCTGGAGCCTCCCGCAGCTCCCGAGCGTGGGGGTCTCCCCTGGGACACTGCACAGCTCCCCGGGGGTCTCTGTGGGTCACAGCTCTGGGGCAGGCAGGTTTTTTGGGGTGTGAGCTTTTCACAGCTCTAGGGGGGGTCCCCACCACCTCAGGCGAGTGGGGTCGGGGCCGTGTCCAGCCCCAGCCCTGAGCACGCCGCTGTCCCCGCAGCTGGCAGGACCTGGTGGTGGGGGCCCCCTACTACTTCGAGCGGAAGCAGGAGGTGGGGGGCGCGGTGTTCGTGTACATGAACGAGGCCGGGGGCTTCCAGCAGCTCCACAGCCTCATCCTCACCGGCCCCAGCTACTCTGGGTTCGGCTTTGCCCTGGCCAGCATCGGGGACGTCAACCAGGACGGGTTCCAGGGTGAGCGGCCGGGGACAGCTTTGTGGGGAGCCACTTTTTGGGGAGCTCATCGGGAAAGGATGGGCATAGGGGGGTCTCTGGAAGGGTTTGGGGTGAAGAGGAGGAGATGAGGGAGAGTTTGAAGATCCTGATTTTCCCATTATCCCTGCTTTCCATCCCTCTCTCCCTCCTGTGCTGGCTTTGTGGGGTCTCACAGGGAGGGGGGACCCCAGACGTGGCTGGGGGCTGCCTGGCTGTGGCTGGAGCTGGATTTTGGGGTCCCAGGGAGGGCTCTGGGGGGCTGACCCTGCTCCTGTCCCCCCAGATATTGCCGTGGGGGCTCCTTTTGAGGGGCCTGGCAAGGTCTACATCTACCACAGCAGTGCTGAGGGGCTGCGGGACCGACCCCAGCAGGTAACGGCCCCAGGGAGCCCTCCCGGGGGTTTCGGGGCCTGGATTCCCCTCCGGAGTGTCCAGGGCTCCCCGAGCATGTCCCACTCCAGGGTGAGATGCAGGGGGTTGATCCCTGCATCCATGGGGTGATGAGCACTGGGTGAGACCCCCCTGCCCCCCCAAACCAGGTGATCAGTGGGTCAGACCTGGGCCCCATCAAGATAAAGACCTTCGGGTACTCCCTGAGCGGGGGGCTGGACATGGACGGCAATTCCTACCCGGATCTGCTGGTGGGCAGCCTGAGCGAGCGGATTGTCCTGCTCAGGTACGGGAATGGGGACAGGGGACAGCTGTCCTGCCCCCCTGCCACCCCCGGGGTGGGCACAGAGCAGGGGGGCTCAGCCAGCCCCAATCCCTGCCCAGAGCCCGGCCCGTGATCAACATCCTGGACAAGACCTTCACGGTGACCCCCAGCAAGGTGGACCCTGCCCAGTGCACACCCAAGTCCTGGTGAGCCCCCGGTGTCCCCGGTGTCCCCGTGGCTGCTGGTGGCACCCCCGGCTCGGCTCACAGCCCTTTGTCCCCCCAGCATGACGGTGACCCTGTGCTTCTCCTACAACCAGAGCGCAGGGGACCCCAGCTACAAGGAGAGGATCAGTGAGTGGGGGGTCCGGGGGGGGTCTGGGGACACGGGGACACGGTGTGGGGGTGTTGGACAACTCGTGCTGTCCCCCAGCCCTGCAGTACACGCTGGAGGCCGACAAGGACCGGCACCCGCCCAGGGTCAGGTTCTCGGGGTCCCAATCCGCCACCTACACCGGGACCTTCTCCATGCCCGACACCCGCTGCCAGTCCCAGGAGCTCCTGCTGCTGGTGAGGGGCCTTCCCTCCCTCCTTGCCCCTTCCATCCCCTCCCTCCATCCCTTCTCCCCATCCCTGCCATGAGTCTGTGGGGTCTCTCAGCAGGTTGTGGGCAGCAAGGGGAGACCCCAGACATGGCCGGGGGCTGCCTGGCTGTGGCTGGAGATGGAGTTGGGGGGTCAGGGAGGGCTCTCTGTGTGATTCCCAACCCCCCCCGCAGGACAATGTCCGGGACAAGCTGCACCCCATCGTGCTCTCCATGAACTACTCGCTGCTGGAGAAGCCCAGAACGTTCCAGCTGGGCCCCCACTCCCTGGACGCCTTCCCCGTCCTCAACCAGGACCAGTCCCACGAGAATGAGACCAAGGTGTGCTGGGCAGGACGGGGGGACACGCCGGGGTGCCCTGGGGGTCACAGGGACTCATGGGGCCGCCGCTGTCCCCACAGGTCGAGTTCCAGAAGGAATGTGGCTCCGACAACCAGTGCTACAGCAACCTCCAGCTCCAGAGCAGCTGGGTCACCGAGCAGAGCCAGCCCCTGCCCAGGTGACAGCAGCGCCCTGCGTGTCCTCACCCACCCCGTGCCACCTCCGTGTCCCCCCAGGGTGTCTCTGGGGGTGGCTGACCCCGCTCTCCCCGCGCAGGGTGAACGGGACCCAGGTGCTGCAGTACAGCCGGGACGTGCGGAAGCTGCACCTGAGCATCAACATCACCAACATCCCCACCACCCCCTGGAACGGCGAGGACGCCCACGAGGCCCTGCTGAACGTCACCGTGCCCCCCAGCCTGCTGCCCTCCTCCGTCCGCCCGGTACGGGGGGGACACCCCGGGCCCTGGGTCCCACTGGGGCCAGGTGGGCTCGGCCAGGGTGTTCCTGACCCTCCTGCCCTCCCCAGAGCGGGGCCTGTACCTTTGGGGACACGGTGCTGTGCGAGCTGGGAAACCCCTTCAAGAGGAACCAAAGGGTGAGAGCTCCCCCCCGGCTGCCCCCCAGCCCTTCCTGGGGTGCTCAGCAGGTGGGGTCCGGCTGAGCTGCTCCCTGTCCCCCACCCCGTGAGCAGGCAGAGCTGACCATCACCTTCGAAGCGATCGGGATCATGCTGGACACGCGGGAGGTCGTGGTGTGGCTGGATCTGTCCACGTGAGTGGGAGGGGGCAGGACGGGGGTGGGGATGGCCCTGTGGGATGAGGAGATGCTGATCCCGGTGCCCTGGCAGGCAGAGCACCCAGGAGGATCTGCAGCCCGTGCTGGCCAAGCTGCTGGTGGATTACAGCATCCAGTCCTCGCTGAGCATGTGAGTGTCCCCTGACCCCTCTGTGTCCCCTCACCCCACCCCACCTGAGTCTGGCTGGGCCAGCCCTCGGTGTCCCAGGAATGGGGCAGGAATGGGATGTCCCCGGTGCCCCTCACGCCGTTCCCGTCCCCCATCCCATTCCCAGAGCCTTCTCCCACATCCAGTCCTACTTCAGCGGGTCCGTGGTGGGCGAGTCGGCCATGAAACAGGAGCAGGACGTGGGCAGCCCCCTCACCTTCGACTTCCAGGTGAGCTGGGCGTGGCCGGCGCCGGAGGGAGGCGGATTTGGGAATGCCGGACTCCACCTCCCGCCCTGCCCCGCAGGTGACCACCAAAGGCGAGTCCCTGGGCACGCTGGGCACCATCCTGCTGGGCTTTGAGTGGCCCTACGAGATCCCCAATGGCAAATGGCTCCTCTACCCCACCGAGATCCTGGTGAACGGCAACGACACGTGTCACCCCCCCGGGGGGGTCATCAACCCCCTCAACCTCACCGTGAGTGCCCTGCTCCCCGCAGGGCCTTGTCCCTGCCCCACCGTGGGGGTCCCCCAGCCCCCCGGCACAGCCCGGGCTCTGATGGGGCTCGTGTCCACCCTCAGCTCCTGCAGGACCAGGCTCCATCCCGGCGGAGACGGGAGCTGGAGCCCCCCGAGCCGGGGGAGCCCCCGGTCACCTTGGCCACGGGCCGGCGGCCGAGGTCCGAGGCGGTGCTGGTGAGTGGGGGCTGCAGGGGGTCAGGGGGGTCCAGCAGCTCACCCCCCCCGCCAGGATCACCGTCCCCGCTGTTTCCTGGTACCAGGGTGGTGCTTTAGCCCCCCCTGACCCGCCCTGTCCCCCAGAGCTGCTCGGCGGGCACGGCGCGCTGTGTGTGGTTCGAGTGTCCCCTGCTGCACACGCAGCTCCCCTCCAGCTTCAGCCTCCGCGCCCGCGTCTGGAACAGCACCTTCATCGAGGTCAGTCCGGGGGCTGCGGGGGGTCAGCGCTGGCCGAGCCCTTCGGGGGGTGTTAAACGGGGCCCCGAGACTGCCAGGGCTCCTCTCAGGAGCTGGCACCTGCCCCTGTGTGTCCCCGTTGTCACCCGTGTCCCCCCTCCCTCCGTGTGCCCCCCATCATCCACCCGTGTCCTTCCCTTCCCTCGTCCGTGTGTCGTCATCCGTGTGTCCCTCTCCGTCATCCCCGTGTCCCTGACCGTCCCTGTCCCCGTCCCTCACCGCTGTCCCCCCCGTGTCCCCAGGAGTTCCGGGACTTTGACCGGGTGAAGGTGGCGGGCACGGCCACGCTGTTCCTGCGCTCGCAGGTCCCCACCATCACCATGAGGAACCACACGGTGCGGGTGAGCCGTGACAGAGCCCCGTACTGGGGCAGACTGGGAGGGACTGGGGCCGCTGGAGCTCTGTGCCCCAACGAGGCTCTTCCCACCCCCCCAGTTCTCCGTGGACGTGGACTCGGAGCTGCAGGAGGAGCAGCCGGCAGAGATTGCGCTCTGGCTGGTGCTGGTGTCGGTGGCAGCCGGGCTGCTGCTGCTGGGGCTCATCATCCTCCTCCTCTGGAAGGTGAGGGGGGTCCCAAATCCCCTTCCCGGGGAGGAGGGGGTGCAGGAGCCACGCTGGGACCTGACGGGCTCGTGTCACCCGTGGCCGCCTCCTCCTTGCCTGGCGAGGGGCGTGAGGGACTCGCAGCTGGAAGATTGTCCCCCCCAGCTGGAAGGTGTCCCCCGTGGGTGGGCGGTGGCCCCCCGGGAGGAAGATTCCTGGCTGGAGAGGGATGAGGAAGAGGAGCGGAGACATTCCCAGCGTGTCTTGGGCTGCAGAGATTTTGGGATGTGCACAGGCACCTTCTTCCCTGTGGCTGCACTGCGGGGTCTGGGGGACCCCCACAGCCCTCTGGGGACACCCCAGCCCCCCTGGGACACTCCCAGCTTCTTGAAGCCCCCCTTTTACCCAGGAGGGGCTTGCTGGGTCTGCAGGACCCCCCACCCCGCATCATCCCGGGAGTGCCCTGGGGGGCATCTCCCTGCCCCGCTCCTCCCACTTGCCGAGGGGTGCCCAGGACCCCCCCAGCCCCTGTCCCGGCCCCCCTGACCCTGTCCCCTTCCCTGCAGTGCGGGTTCTTCCGGCGGGCCAACACCCGGGCCATGTACGAGGCCAAGGGGCAGAAGGCGGAGATGAAGATCCAGCCGTCGGAAACCGAGCGGCTCACGGACGACTACTAACGGGGGGCACCCCCTGTGCCCCCCCGGGCGCCGCGGGCCCCGCCTGGTAATGCCCCGTGGGGCAGGGCTGCAGCGGCATCTTCCTCCTCTTCAGCCTCCTCTCCTCTTCCTCTGTCCTGTAGGGTCCCTCCAGGGCTCCGCGGGGTCTCTCCGAGCGGCTCCAGGATTGCTGCTCCCTTTGCCTCTGCTCTTCGCCACCTCGGGGGTCTCTCTCCTTCTCCCTGACCCTCTCCGGCCCCTCACTGACCCCCTGTCCTCTCTGTCCCCCCCTCCCAGTGTGACTTTTTCCAGCGGACCCGCTACTACCGGATCATGCCCAAGTACCACGCGGTGCGGATCCGGCAGGAGCAGCGCTACCAGCCCGGGGGGCTCCTGCCCCGCCGCCGCAAGAAGCTCTGGGTGACCAAGTGGCAGGAGCCGGACAAGTACTACTGACCCCCTGCCCTCCCCCGGGCCCCTGCGAGGGGGCTCTGACTTTGCACAAGTGCGTCTCTCCCTGTCCCGATGCCCCTCGGACGCGGCCCCCTCCGGCCTTGGCTCCCGCCGCCCCTCCCCGCTCGCCCGGGGGGCTCTTGCGCGCTTGTGGGGGCGACTCCCCAAATGTGCCCCCCCTGCTCCCCGAAGTGCTGCTGGGCTCACCGAGTGCCTTCCCCCCGCGCAGACACTCCGCTCGCCACGTCCCTGTCCCCGGTCGCCCTGGGACTCGTCCCGGTGCCTGGGGACACGCTCGCCCCCCTCCCTTCGGCGCTGGGTGCGGGACCCCTCTGCTTTCCCCCCGGGGGGGTCTGGGGGAGCTCATTCCTTCCTCCACGCCCTCCTCCTCATCCCAAACCCCCGCGGGGGTCTCACCCCGCTGTTCTCCCCCTGCTCGGACGCAGCTTTGCCTTGGGGCGGGCGCAGCGCTTCAGGCCCTGTGCCCCCCACCCCCC
>JACBWW010000195.1:31463-47663 GCA_020086605.1 Lanius collurio | reverse complement strand
GGACGGCCCGGGGATGTCCCCACGGGTGCCACCTGTCCCCGCAGGTGGGGACGCCCCGTTCCAGGCCGAGTTCCTGGTGGGGAACAGGAACGTGGAGGAGCTGCTGCCGGAGGCGGCGCGGGAGATGTTCCTGCAGGCCTCGGCCGGGGTCTGGGAGCGCGGGGACCTGCACATCACCAACGTCACCTCTGCCCTGGACCGCGGCGGCCGCGTCCCGCTGCCCATCGAGGGGCGCCGGGAGGGGTACGGGCAGGGCTGGGGGGCCGAGGGTGGTCCCGGGCTGGGCTTCTGGGGTCACCTCCAGCCCGTGCCCACCGACGTGAAGCATGGAGGTGGTTCCTGTGGGATCTTCTCACCGTGGGTGGGTTTTTGGGGTCGCCTGCCCCACAGGGTGTACGTCCAGGTGGGCTCCCACAGCCCCTTCTCGCCGTGCCTGGCATCGGCCGCGTCCCCCCAGAGCCGCTCCCGCTGCCACCGGGGCCAGCGTCCCCTCGCCTCCTGCTACGACACCTTCGCCCCCCACTTCTCCATCCGCTGGTGCAACCTCACCCTGGTGAGACCCCCGTGGCCCCCCACCCCCGCCGCCCCCAGCCCCTCCTGACCCCCCTCCCCTGCAGCTGCAGGCCTGGCCCAGCCCCACGACGCCGGGGCCGCTGTGGGGGTCCGGGGTGCTGGAGGACGGGGGGGATTTCGAGCCCCCCACCGAAGCTGTCCCCCGGGAGCTGCTGCCCGGGTTCCTGGTGACGCTGCTGGTGCCGCTGGCGGTGGCCGCGCTGCTGTGCCTGCTCCTGGGCCACCTCATGTGCTGCCGCAGGGAGGGAGTGTGAGTCGGGGGGTCCCCCCAGCCTGCCCGGCCACGGGGACCCCGGGCTGGGTGTCCCTTCCCCCTGCCCTTGTGAGCCCGGGACAAGCTGGGGGTGCTGAGAGCCCTTCCCACCATAATTATAGTTTTTTCCCCTTTTTGTTTTGTTTTGTAGGGAAAAACGGGACTTGCAGACGTCTGAGTAGGTCCTGATTGAGCTGTGGGGCTGCTTTGGGGGGGCCGGGTTGGGGGGGCTGCTTTGGGGACTTTGTTATGGTGGAGCGTGGGGATGGGTGGGAAAAGGGGATGGGGAGCAATCGTTGGGGGTGTCACAGAGCCCAAAGGGCCCCCCCAGCCCCCTCCTGCCCTCCTCACCCCTCAGTGCCCCCCAAGCCCCCCTGAGACACTGAGTGGGACACGAGGAGCTGCTTCACTTCAGTGACAGCCTCTGAGGGAACCACCAGCAGCAGGGAGACCCCAAAGATGAGGGGCAGAGCCCAGTAACGACACACAGACCCCAACGATGGAGTTCAGTCCTCACTTTTGGGGCTCAGACCCCAATGAAGGGTGGGAGGACCCCTTTGATGGGTGGGCAGACCCCAACAACGGGGTGCAGACCCCAATAACGGCATTCAGACCCCGCTGAAGGAGAGCAGGCCCCGGTGATGGGGTGCACACCCTGATTTTGGGTGGAAGATCCCAGTTTTGGGGCACAAACCCAAACGATGGTTCTGCTGACCCCACCGAGGGGACACGAACCCCGGTAACGGGCTGGGGTGCCCCGTTCTCCCGCAGCATCCAGCTGGTCCATCACAGCTCCATCCACGGGGACACGCGTGAGCTGCGCCTCATGGCCGGGAGCCGGGACGTGCCCCGGCCCCTGTCCACGCTGCCCATGTTCAACGTCCGCACGGGCCAGCGCACCAACCCCATGCCCGGCCCCCGCGACGGCGCCCGCGTCCCGCTGCTCCCGCAGTGAGGGCACACCCGGGGCGCTGGGAAGGGGTGTCCGGTGGCTTCTGGGGGGACAAAACCCCAGCAGCGCCAGGAGGAGTTGCCCGCCCTGCTGGGCTCTGCCCGGAGGATTTGGGGTGAGTTTTGGTGAATAAATTGACTCTTTAGGGGTGAAATGAGGCTTTTCTGCTTTATTTACAGGGTGGGGGATTGGGGTCCTCAGCCACGACCCCCCATCAAAGATTTGAACCTCCCGTAAGGGCTGGGATCTGAGTGCCCCCCCCAGCCCTGAGGGGACACAGGGGAGCGGGATGGGGCCCGGGATTGGGACAAAGTGGGGGACACACTCCCAGAGCCCCGCGGTGGCCCCCCCAAACCCCTCTGCAGCTCACCTGCGTGTCCGTGTCCGGCAGGATCCCGCCCGGAGCCCCGAACGCTCCGCACAGCCCCGGGCATCCCTCCCGGCGCCCCCAGGACCCCTCCCCGCCCCCCAGGGGTCCCCCAGCCCAGCCCCTCCGAAGAAAGAGGCCCTTTCACAGCCCCCCCGGCCGGGCGGGCGCCAGGTGGGGGAGAGGGAAGCGCGGGGGCCCCGCAGGAACAAGGGGAGCCATTGATGGATCCGAGAGGGGCGGCTCTGAGGGCTCGGCCCGCGGGGCCGGGGGGGTCCCCGCCCGCCCCCCGCCATGGGGAGGGGGCACAGAGTGGGCACAGCCCCCCCAGCCCTCTGCCGCAATTTTGGGGCATCTCTTTGTGGCCACCCCATCCCCTTTTGGGGGTCACCCTGAGCTGAGCCCCCCCAAAGTCCCCAGCTCGGCACCGGCTGCCCCCCAGCCCTTCCTCCCCTCGACCCCCGCTCCCCGTTTGGGGAGGGGACAGAGACCCCCCCTCAAATCCCTTCCACTGTGGGGTCCCAGCGGCTCTACCCCCCCGGGGGGGCGGATCCCCCCTTCTTCCCTCCCCCTCCTCATCCCGGGATGGGGGGGCTGGAGAGGAGGAGGAGGAGGAGGAGGAGGAGAGTGGGGAGGACGGGCAGGGACCGGAGCGCAGAACTGGCCGGGAGCAGAGCGGGATGAGCCAGGTCGAGAGCGGGATCAGGGAGCAGGAACTGCCAACATCACCCACCCAGGACCCCCCCGAGCCCCCCGAGAGCGGCGCAGAGCAGCCCAAGGTTGGTTGGATCATTTCACATGCCTTTATTTCAGCAGTCAGAAAAAAAAAATCTCCATTTAAAAAAAAAAAAAAAAAAAAGAAGAAGAAGAAGAAAACCCCAAAACCACTTAAAATTATTATTAATTAATTATTATTATACATTATACAAACTAGGTACAAGCGCCGGGAAAAGCCGGGAGGTGGGCCCGGCCAAGGGAGTGGGTTCGTGCCCCTCCGTGCCCAGGGAAGGTGTGGGGATGGAGGGAGGGATGGATGGATGGATGGATGGATGGATGGATGGATGGATGGATGGATGGATGGAGAAAAAGCTGCTGGAAGATGAGAGCGCAGCTGAAGTTCCACCTGCTCAACCTGGAAAATCGATTTATCCCTTTTTCCCTTGGAATTTTATGGCTCTTGCTTTGCGGGATTTGCTCGTGGGGTGATGGAGGTGGCGGGGGGAGGGGGGAGTAGCACCTTTGGAAAATTCCCGAGTGGAGTTGAGCAGCAACAAAAAAAAAGAGGGAAATAAACCATAAAATAGAAGAGAATTAAAAGAGACCAAGCTGAGAGCTCTTTGGAGGTTGTAGCACCAGGTGGGCCCGGGGTCGGGTGTTCCGGGCCCAAAATTAAAGAGAATATTTAAAAATAATAATAAAAAAAAACCAAAAAAAAACCAGGATAAAAATCCTGAGGGGAAGAAACCTCCAAAGGAAAATCAAAATAAGAGAACGACAGAGCAACCAAAGAGAAAAAGGGAGGGGGGGAAATACGAGGGGGGAAAATTAGCACCTTTGCTCTGAACCTGGCAGGAAAGTCCCGGCACGGCTGAAAAGCTCCAAACGAAGCTAAAAAACAAAAAGAACCCCAAAAATTCAGACTCAAAAAGACGATGAAACACCCCGAGAGTGGTGAGGTAGCCATCCGGACAGGGGGTCAGCGCAGGGCCGGAGCTGCTCCGCGGCGGGGGCGCCCCCGTGGGCCTGGGAGGGAGGTGGTTTGGCTGCCTGAATAAAAATAAAATGAACAACAAACAACAAACGAACGAAAAAAAAAATCACAATAAAAAATTACCGAAGGAAGGAGAAGGAAAGGAAATCGAGAGAACTCGAAATCAGCAATATCCAAATAAAAAATAAGGAGAGGGGAGAGAAAGAGGGAAAACAAGGGGGGAAAAGCAAATTATAACCAGGAGTTCAACATCTTCCTCGCAGCAAAAGTTAAAATTCTAATGAGAAGCAAGAAGCGAAGGGGCTGGGGGGTCCTGGGGGTCCCGGGGGCTCGAGGACCCTCCGGGGAGCTGAGCTTTGCCATCTCCGGGGCTGAGGAATGAGGGGGGGGCAAGCAAGCGAACCCACTTCCTGGTGATTTTGTTTGAAAAAGTCATTTATTTGTACTTTTTATTTGGGGTGGGTTTTTTTTGTTGAATGCTTTTTTTCGGGAGGGTTTTTGAGGTTTTTCTCTTACGGCAACGCAACCGGAGTTGTTTTAGAGACGCTGGATAGAAACCGACACAAATTCAAGTCCATGTGAAATTTTCTCCTTTTTTTTTTTTTTTTGGCTGGTTTTTTTTTTGTGTTTTTTTTTTTTATTATTATTATTTTTATCATTATTATTACTCTCTCCTGTCACGCGTGGGGCATCCGGGGTTACAAGAAGCAGACGGGGCCGATGTCGATGCCGAATTCCTGGTCCGGAGCGCCGACGTCCATAGGAGCCAAATCGATGATGGGCAGGCGCGAGGTCTTCGTCGTCTTGTACTCGATGACTGTCTTGCCCCAGGCGCCCGTGTGACTCTGCGGGGACACCACGGTCACCCCCCGTCCCCAGGGCGTGTCCCGCCTCCCCCCGCGGCCACGCCCCGGCACCCACCGTGCAGCCGTCCTCGGTGACGCCGTAGGTGAAGCGGCTGTTGCCCTCGGCGCGGATCTCGATCTCGTTGGCGCCCTGAAGCAGCAGGGCCTTCTTGAGGTTGCCACTGGCCTGGTCCATGTAGGCCACGCTGTTCTTGCAGTGGTAGGTGACGTTCTGGGCGGCCTCGGTGGCCATGAGGCGCAGGAAGGTCAGCTGGATGGCCACGTCGGCCGGGTTGGAGCCCTCGCCGCCGTACTCGAACTGCGGGGAAGGGGCGTCGGTCAGCACGGAGCCACCCCGGCCCCGCTGGCCCCGCGGCCCCGCGGCCCCCCCGCTCACCTGGAAGCCGTCGCTCATGGTCTCGCCGAACCAGACGTGTTTCTTCTCCTTGGGGTTCTTGCTCAGGTACCAGTTCTTGCGGGCGATGGAGGCCTGGGTCGGGTACACGCACGTCTCGCCCGTCTCCAGGTTGCAGAAGACCTTGATGGCGTCCAGGTTGCAGCCTTGGTTGGGGTCGATCCAGTACTCGCCTGAGGGAACAGGGATGGGGTCAGGGATGGGGGAAGGAGGGGATGGAGGGGAGGGACAGGCAGAGGGATGGGAGTGAGGGACAGCCAGAGGGATGGGAGTGAGGGACAGCCAGGAGGAATGGGAGTGAGGGACAGCCAGAGGGATGGGAGTGAGGGACAGCCAGGAGGGAGGAAGGATGAGGGTGAGGAACAGCCCCAGGGGATGGAGAATGGAGGTGAGGAGCAGAGGGATGGGTGAGGGACGGGAGCTGAGATGAAGGATGTGAGAGACCGAGGATGAAGGGAGGAAGGAGGAAGGTGAGGAGCAGCCTGGTGAGATGAGGAGGGAGGTGAGGAGGGGAAAGGAGGGAGCCGGGGGAGGAACGTGGAGCAGCCACAGGAAAAGAGGAAGGAGAGGAGCGAACGGGAGAGGGGAGGGATGGAGGGGAGAGCAGACAGGAGAGACAGGACAGAGGGGAGGAGAGGGTGAACCCAGGGGTGGAAGAAGGGCAGAGGTGAGGAGGAGTAGAGGGGACAGAGATGGAGGTGAGAGCCCCGAGGGGCCAGCGGGGACGGGGGGGACACCGACCGCTCTTCCAGTCGCCGTGGCACATCTTCAGGTCGCGGCAGGTGCGGGCGGGGTTCTTGCGGGTGCCCTCGGGGCTGCGGATGTTCTCGATCTGCTGGCTCAGGCTCTTGAGGGTGGTGTCCACCTCCAGGTCGCGGTCGCGCATCACGTTGGCGTCATCGGCCCGGTAGTAGCGGCCGCCGTCGTGGGCCTTCTCCTGGGGCGGCTGGGGCAGGAAGCTGAAGTCGAATCCGCCGCTGGGGGGGCCGGGAGGACCGGGGGGCCCGGGGGGGCCGGGGGGACCCTGCGGGAGGAGAGGAGGAGGATGGTGATGGAGGAGCGGGCAGTGAAGGCGGGCGGCTCCGGAAGGGCGGAGGGGTCGGGACGTACGACGGGGCCGACGTCGCCGGTGCGGCCGCGGGGGCCGGGGGGGCCGATGGGGCCGGGCAGCCCGTTCAGACCGTCCTTGCCAGCAGCACCAGCGGAGCCGGGAGGACCCTGTGGGACAGGAGGAAAAGGTGAGAGTGGCCGTGCAGCCCGGACAGAGCCGTCCCCTCCAGCCCCGACCCGCGTCCCCACGGGAAACACGATGGCGGTGGGGGACCCCCGCCCCCCCTGCGGTGCCACGGCCGTGGCCGGATGGCACAGCTCATCCCGGGACTCACTCGGGGACCGGCGGGACCAGAAGCACCAGAAGGACCTTGTTCACCAGGAGAGCCCTGTGACAGTCGAGGAGGGAGAAGAAGAAGCGACATCAGAGGTGACATCCAGCAGCAGAGGTGCTGCCTCCAGGGCGTGCGGCAGCGCCGGCGGTCACCGACACCCCACGGGACTTACGGGAGGACCAGGTGGGCCCTGGAGACCGGAGAAGCCTCTGTGACCCTTCATGCCTCTGTCACCCTGTTCACCAGCTTCACCTTTGTCACCACGGGGACCTTGTGGACCCTGCAGCAGGGGGAGGAGGAGGAGAAGGAGGAAGATGAGTTGAGTGATGTCCAGGCCAGTCACTGTCCCCACGCCTGTGGGGACACAGAGGCACCGAGGAGGACGCAGCAGAACATCACTTACAGCAGGACCACGAGCACCAGCAGGACCAGGGGGGCCAGCGGGACCTTGGGGACCCTGGGACAGGAGACAAGGGGACAGGTTAGAGCATCCTGCACCTGCTGCTGCTGCTGGCTTGGGGCAGAGCCACCCTGAAATGCTCAGGGACCCCTGAGCGGGCTGGTGGCACCCCTGGCATTGCCCTTTGCAGGGTGGTGGCACCTCTGGCTTCCTCGGGAAGCTCCTTCCAGCAGCAAGAGCTGAGCCTGGGGCCAGACCCCAGAACAGGGCCCATTTGGGGTGTCCCCAGCACGGGGTGCCCGGGGGGCTGTGGGCAGGGCATCACTTACGGTCTCACCGCGATCTCCATTCTTGCCAGCAGGACCGACAGGGCCGGGGGCACCGGGGGCACCGGGAGCACCAGGGGGGCCGGCGGGGCCGGTCTCACCACGATCACCCTGCGAGGAGGAGGAGGAAGAGGAAGAGGAGAGGTCAGTGTGGTCCAGCACTGCCCCATCACCCCTCCCGTGCCCCCTCAGAGCCCACTCACCTTGGGACCAGCAGCACCGTCACGGCCGGGGGCACCTTCAGCACCGGGAGAGCCCTACGGGAGCAGAGACCCTCGTTAGGGGTGGGGGAGTACCGGGGGTCTCACTGGGTACTCCATGGGTACCCTGAGCGGGCACGTCCTCAGCTCGGGGCGGTCCGTGCCCCCCAGCCCCCAAGGCCACTCACTCACCTCGCGTCCGGCTTCTCCGGGGGGTCCGGCCAGGCCGGGGGGGCCCATGGGGCCGGGGGGGGCGCGCTCGCCGGGGGGGCCCGGGGGGCCCCTTTTTTCCCGGGTTCCCCCCGGGGGGGGACCAAACCGGGGGGTCAGACACCCCCGGGCACCCCCCTCGGTGGGGGAGGGGACGGTGTCCTCGGTTCCCGGGAGCCCCCGGTACTCACGGAGGGGCCGGGCAGCCCAGGGAAGCCTCTCTCGCCTCTCTGTCCGGGGAGACCAACGACACCGCGCTGGCCGGCGATACCTTGGGGTCCGGGCGTGCCGGGAGCGCCCTGCGGGGACGGACAGCGCCTCAGGGCGGGGGCAGCGGCGGGCGTCACCCCCGCGGCGGAGGGGACGGCGACAGGGGGTGACCCGCGGAGGGGTCTGGGCAGGGCGGGCACTCACGATGGGGCCGTCAGCGCCGGGGGCTCCCTTCTCGCCGGGGGGGCCGGGGGGACCGGCGGGTCCCGGCTCTCCGGGGCGGCCAGCGGGGCCGGTCTCACCGCGGGGTCCTTTGCCACCTTCCTTGCCGCTGGGGCCGGGCGGGCCGGGGAGGCCGATGTTGCCCTGTGCGGGGGGCAGGCGGTGCCGTCAGGCCGGGACCCCCCCGCTGCCAGCTGAGGGGCGGCCGGGGGTGTCCCGGTGCCAAACGGGACAGGGCGGCCACGCACGGCACCTGGAGGGTGCCCAGCACCTCCTGTCTCCAGCAGCAGCCCCCCACATCCCCCCAGGGGTACTCACAGAGGGGCCGGGGGGTCCAACTCTTCCAGCAGCACCAGGGAAACCAGTAGCACCCTGGAAGGGAGGAAAGCTGGAGTCAGTGGGGTTGGCTCCAAAGGTCCAGGGGACAATCCCCTCGCTGGAAGTCACCACAGGGAGCCCCGGTGGCCGGGAGGAGAGTGCCCACCATGGGGGGTGATTTTGGGGGTATGAAGGCAATGCCCCCTCCTTTTCCCCTCTATCCCCTGCTGGGGTGAAGCCACCCCACTCTGCTGCCATCCCCTGAGGGTTTTGGGGGAGCAGAGCTGAAGTACCTGGGGGTTGTTCACACCCATGGGGGGTCCCCGAACTCCCCCCAACGCCCCCTCCCCACCAGACCGGTACTTACAGGGGGTCCAGCGCTTCCGCGAGCACCTTTGGGACCGGGAGCACCAACAGCGCCCTGGGGGGAGGAAGAGGAGGAGGAGAGGGGTGAGCTGTGCTGTGGGGCTGCACCCCGGGCAGTGGAGGGGGCGAGGGGGGGCGCTTACAGCAGGTCCAGGAGCACCAGTGGGGCCAGCAGGGCCGGGGGGTCCGGCATCACCCTTGGCTCCAGCATCCCCAGTTTCACCTTTAGCACCAGGCTGGCCATCGGCTCCCTGCAGGACAGGGGGACAGGGTCAGCCCGGGGGGCTCAGCACCACCCTGGGGGGGCAGGAGCGGACCCCCGGGCGGGGGGAGGCGAGGCCGTCACACTCACGGGGGGGCCAGCAAATCCAGCAGGACCGGGAGGGCCGGGCTCGCCGCGGTCACCCTGGGAAAGAGAGACGAGAGGGGACAGCGTCAGACGAGCAGGGGACGGCCACCACGGCCACCAAGGAGTGGCCACCCATGGCAGGGCCATCTCCAAGAGCAGGGACACTTACGGGAGCACCACGAGCACCAGTGGGACCAGCAGGACCGGGGGGACCGGCTTCACCCTGGAAAAGAGAAGGAAAAACGAAAAAAAAGGGATCAGGGCTTAGGCGAGGCGGTGGCGGTGGCTGCCTGGACACGCCTGTCCCTGCGGGACGTCCCTACCTTGTCACCGGGAGCACCAGCGGGGCCGGGGGGGCCGATGGGACCGGTCAGGCCTCGGAGACCGTCCTTGCCAGGAGCGCCATCAGCACCTTTGGGACCGGGGTCACCCTGGGGGAGGGACACGAGGGTGGGTTACAAGGACAGGTCCCTTGCCGGGGTTCACCCCTGTCTGCACTGAGACATCCCTGGCTCTTCATCCTCGCTGGGACAGGCTTGGGCCATCCTCCTCCTCATGAGAGCTGGGCTCTCACTGAGGGATTGTCCCCAAGGGATGGGGACAGAGGTGACACAGAGCATCCCCTCCCCAGGACGCTGCTGCCCACCAGCCTTGGCTCGGGGGCACATCCAGCCCCGAGGTGACAATGAGGGGGGCACAGGGATGGTGGGAAACAGGTGACCAAGGGAGACCCCAGGGGTTTGGGGACACAAGGGGCTTGGGGACACATACTCTGTCACCCTTGGCGCCTGGCAGGCCGGCAGCACCACGTTCTCCGGGCATACCCTGCAGACCGGGGGGCCCTTGGTTTCCGGGGGCTCCGGGAGCACCAGCATCACCCTGGGGAAGAGGGAAAACAGGGATTAGTGAGATCCCAGCACAGCAAATCCACCCCGGCCTCAGCCCCAGCCTAGGGGGTGAAGCCAAACCCAGCCACCTTCACACCCACGCCCCACAGGGTGGGGACAGTCCCCGACAGTCCCCGCCTGGCACCTACCTTAGCACCATCGTTACCGGGAGCACCGTTAGCACCACGAGGACCTTGGGGACCGGGGGGGCCTTGGACACCGCGTTCTCCAGGGAATCCTCTCTCACCCTGAGGAGGGGAGGCAGGAGAGGGCCCGAGGCCGTCAGGGGAGGTTTGGGGCACTTTGGGGTGCCAAGAGTTCAGGGGGACACAGAGGGGTTCAGCTTACCCTGGCACCGGCGGGACCGGGGGCTCCGGCGTCTCCGGGGACACCCTGAGCAGGAGGGAGAAGGTGACGAGTCAGAGGGGAACGGGTGGCACTGGGGATACTGGGGACGGGCAGAGGGGTCCCCGGGGTGCCCCAAGGGATCCCTCGTTCCCTGGGCAGGGCTGGGATTCCCACTGTTCCCCCGCTGCATGGAGAACATCACCTGGGGGTGCTCTGGGGGGACCCCAGCAGCAGCTCCTGATGTGACTGGGAGGGGGGCGATGGGGAGGGGACAGGAGGGTCCCCAATGCCCACACTCACCTGCTCACCGGGCTTGCCAGCCTCGCCAGGGGGGCCAGCGGGGCCGGGCAGACCCTGGGGAGGAAGAAGAGGAGCCATGAGCCACCACGGAGGGGACGAGGGCAATGTCACCCGCGCCCTGGGCGCTTTGTCCCCTTGCTGGGGAAGGGGACACCCCTCACCTGGAAGCCGGGAGCACCAGCAGGACCTTGTTCACCTCTTTCTCCAGCGGGACCCTGGGGGACACAGGACAAGCATGGAGGGGGGCAGGTGGCTCCCGAGCCCCTTGTCCAGTGGCCGGGGGCGGCCGTGGGTGGCCGCGGGCTGGGGGATACTCACGGCGGGGCCGGGGGGACCTTGGGCACCGGTTTCACCGTCTTTGCCAGCAGCGCCCTGGGGAGGAGGGAGAGGAGGGTGCTCAGAGCGGCTCCAGCGCGGCTCTGTGTCCCCCCCCAGGCTGGGCGTGGGCCTGGACAAGGCCACGGGATCCTTCGAAGGCCGGGAGACACCGCGGCGAGCTGCCCGCGGCCACGTCACCGCGCTGTCCCCGCTCCAACACCGCCGGTAGCCACCGGGACGGGATCCCGAACACCTCATCCCGCTGTGGCCTCGGGCCTGGAGCCTTCCCTGCTCCACTCAGCCACTTCACACCCCATTCCCACCCCATTCCCACCCCGTCCCGGCTGGCCCGTGCCAGGGCATCCCTCCCTGCCGTCCTGTGCCCGTGGTGATGCTCCCTGCCACCCTCCCTGTCACCGCGCACCACGGTGACCCTCCCTGTCACCTCACACCGGGGTCACCCTCCCTGTCACCTCCCCCGCCCTGTCTGTGCCCCACCCCACACTCACCACGGCGCCGGGGGGTCCGGGAGCTCCTCTCTCGCCAGGTTTGCCAGGCTCGCCCTAAGAACAGATCGGGATGAGCCCCGTGACGACAGCGGGGAGCGGGGACAGGTCCCCTGAGCCGCGGGGACCAGGGTGCGGCGGCGCCGGGGAGGGTGGCACTCACCGCAGCACCTTTGGGGCCGGGGAATCCCATCACGCCGGCCTGGCCTCTGGCTCCGGGGGGGCCGGGGGGGCCGGGGCGCCCGTCTTGACCAGCGGGACCCTGTCAGGGGGAGCCAGAGCCCCGTTAGCTGGGCCTGTGGCGAGCCAGGGGAGGAGGGGACAACAGCGGGGACAACTTACAGGAGGGCCGGTCTTGCCGTCGGGACCGGGGCTCCCGGGACTTCCAGTCAGACCCTGCGAGGCAGCGGGAGGAGGGTCAGGAGCTCAGGAATCCCAGGGGATGCTCCAGAGAACGGGAGCATCCTGGAAAGCGGCTCCTCCATCGGCACAGAGAGCAGGACAGCCCAATGCCCGTGCTGACATCGCTCCGTGTCACCGCGCCCGCTCACCTTGGCACCCGGGAGTCCGGGTTCCCCGGGACGTCCAGCTTCACCAGGAGATCCTTTGGGGCCAACGGGGCCGGGGGAGCCACGCTCGCCGGGGGGACCCTGGGAAGAGGGGACAGGGGTGACCCAGCCGTAGGACAGCAGCCGGGGACCGGGACAGAGCCGTGTCACTGCAGGTGGCAGCCACACGGAGACGCTGTGGCCACTGCGTGGGCACGGGTGGCAATGCCCAGAGTCCCCACGGCCCCCCTGACGTGACCTTGTCCGGCAGATGGACACGAGCACCCACCTTGGGACCAGCGATGCCATCGCCACCAGGGAAACCGCGGCTGCCGGGAGCACCCTGCGGGGGACACGACAGGGTCAGTGTGGGGACACGGGGGGGCCTCGGGGGCCTGGGGGTGCAGGGGAGGGAGGTGCCAGAGTGGGACTTGGCCACCAGTGGGAGCAGCCTGAAGGGGCTGGGGGTGTCACCACGGTGTCCCCAAGCACACACAGGGTTCAGCCACTGGACACGGGGAGATGGGAGAAGGACGGGGATGGGGGCAGGGACATGGCGGGGGTGGCGACAGGGACGCTGCTACTCACACGTTCGCCAGCGGGGCCGGGCAGCCCAGCGGGGCCGGGCTCACCACGGGCTCCTCTCTTGCCTTCCTCGCCAGCGGGGCCGGGGGGGCCTTGGACACCAGCGGGACCCTGGAGAAGGAGGCAGAGGGATGAGGACCCCCAGGAGGGGCCGGAGCCAGGAGGGGCCGCGCCCCCAGGGACACATCGGGGGGTCACTCACGGGTTCGCCTTTGGCACCGGTGTCACCCTTGTTGCCTGGAGCACCGGGCTCACCCTGGATGGGAGAGAAGAGGGAAAAGGTTTAACGCCGGATTGAGGAGCAGAGGCACCCCCGAGTCACGTCCTGATGAGTCCTCAGAGGGACAAGGGCCCTGCATCTGCCACCGCCAGCACCGCCCTGCCCTGGCAGGGCTGGAGGGACCATGGGACACCTCAGGAGGCGCCTCCAGGTGCTCCAGGAGGAGCTGAAGGAACTTCCAGGAGCAGACGAGAGGGGCCAAGCCCGGGAAGAAGCAGCGGGAGGAGCCCAGGGATACTCACGGTGTTGCCCTTGGGGCCGGGGGCACCGCTGGGACCTTGGGGTCCGGAGGGACCGCGGGCACCGGGGAAGCCGGGAGCGCCAGCAATGCCGGGAGCGCCCTGCAAGAGGCACAGGAGACCGTGAGGAAGCGGCTCAGCTCTTCCTGCCCCAGCCGGGGGGGGACACGAGGGACACTCACGGTCGCGCCCTTGGCACCGGGTTGGCCGTCAGCACCGGGGTTACCCTGCGGAGAGAAGGAGGAAGAGGAGGGTCACGGCGAGGCTGGCAGGACGCGAGGCCAAAGGACAGGGAGCCCTGGGATGTCACTTACAGCAGGACCGGCAGCGCCAGCAGGGCCGGGGGGACCGGGCTCACCGCGGGCACCTTGGGGACCTTCGCTGCCACGAGCTCCCTGGGGACCGGTCTCGCCCTGGGGAGGAAGAGGAGGAAGAGGAAGAGCCGTGAGCACCAGGGCTGATTCCGTCTGCAGCTCCTTCCCGTGCAGGCACAGCCGGGAGAGGTGCCCAGGACGCGGCTGGCGATGTCCCCACGTGTTCCCCTGTCCCAGGCAGTGCCAGCCCACGGCACTTCGGCCTCGGAGCCCCTTCCCTGCCCAGTCCTCCCCCACCCCACGCTCCCAGTGCCCCCCAGTCCCTCCCAGCCCAGCAGAGTCCGGCAGGCCCTACCTTAGCACCAGCGGCACCGGGGAAGCCGGGGGGACCAGCGGGACCAGTGGGACCCTAAATGGGAGAGAGGGCGTGAGTCAGAGGGGGGATCCCACCCCACACCGGGCAGGGACCCCCGGCAGCAGAGCCCTGGCTCCCGGCCAGGATTCCCCATCCGGGGAGCCGGGACGGGATCTCCCTCCGGAGAAGCTGCAGGAGGGTGGATGGGGTCGGGGGTACTTACGGGGGGACCGGCAGCACCGGGAGCACCGTCATTGCCACGAGCACCCTGGGGGAGAGGGGACACCGTGAGTGACACCCGCAGATGGGACAGGTGACCCCCACGGGTGGGACAGGTGACCCCCAGCCCCCCGTGCTCCGGGCAGGGGTCTCAGCCCTGCCCATCCCAAATACTCACAGCGGGGCCAGATGGGCCGGGACGGCCTCTCTCGCCGGGAAGACCACGAGGACCCTGGGGAGGGGACAGGACATGTTTAGGACACGTTTGGGTCACCTGGATGGACACTTCCCCCTTTCTGAGCCTCCTCCCATCCCTGTGCCCCCCCAGCTCCTGCCCACGGTGACGTTTCCAAGGGGTTGAACCCCTCCCGCTCCATTCCCTGGTGGATCCTGAGGAGGAGCTGGGAACTCATCAGGTGTCACCCCCATTCCTGTCCCCTCTTGCCCAGAGACCCCCCATCCCCCCGGGCCCAGCACTCACCATCTGCCCAGGAGCTCCGTTCTCTCCAGGGCTGCCGGGCTCTCCCTGAGGAGGAAGGACACCATGAGGGACCTGCTCCTTGGGGAGGAGGGGACAGCGGGGACATTGCCAGGACAGGGCTGACACTGCCACCACTCCTCACCTTGGGGCCAGCAGGTCCAGGCTCACCCTTGGCACCATCCAGACCACTGAAACCCTGGGGGGCAGGAGAGAGAAGGGGTGGGGGGTCAGGAGGGGACCCTCGGTGATGTCAGGAGTCCCTTGTCCCCTGAATTTCACCAGCACGGGGGGGAACTCACTCTGTGTCCCTTCATGCCTGGCAGGCCGGCGGTTCCGGGGAGACCTCGAGCACCCTGGGGGAAATGGGAGGTGGTGATGGAGGCGCTGGGGGGGCTGTCCCCAGGCCACCTCACCCTGTCCCCAAGGACAGCTGGGGGTGTCTCCTCGTGTGTCTCACCTGGGGGCCGGGGGGACCCCGCTCTCCGGGGCGGCCGGGCTTGCCAGCTTCACCCTGAGGACAAGGACACAGCGTTGGTGGCACGTCCCCAAGCCAGGAAGGTCCTGCTCACCTGGGGGGGCTGGCAGGGCCACCAGGCCCCAAACTGGGGTAGAGACCCCATGGACAGGCCACTTACATCATCTCCGTTCTTGCCAGGGGGGCCGGCGGGACCTCGGGGACCCATGGGACCCTAGGAGAGAGGGCAGGCAGGGATGAGGGTGGCAGAGTGGCAGCTGTCCCCTGTCACCCTGCCACCTGCCCCAGGCAGTGCCAGGCCCTGCCAGCCCCACTCCCATGGATCCCAGAGCAGGGACAGTGTGGCCACAGCCAGCTCTGCAAACAGCAGTGTTGTCCCCAAGGCCAGGGGACATGGGCTGGAGCAGCAGGTGACAGCACTCACAGAAGCACCAGGCTCTCCAGGTTCACCAGGGGGGCCTTGGAAACCTTGAGGACCCTGTGGAAAAAAAATAAAGGGAAAAAAATGGGTCAGAAAATGAGAAGTTTGGGCCTGGATCCCCCAGTGGCAGTGTCCTGGTGGCACCAGGATGTTGTCTCCATGTGCTTCTGTAGCTGTCAGGAAGGGTGGGACACCCCCAGACCTGTCCCCACCACCACCCAGAGGGGCCCTGGGGGCTGTTTGTCCCCAAACCCAAGTGGACAGGAAGAAGTGACACTCACGGGAGCACCGGGAGGGCCAGGGAGACCACGGGGACCAGCTGGGCCCTGGGGAGAGCAGAAAGAGGAGTCAGTGCCTTGTCACCCTGTCCCCATCACCAGCCATTCCCTGTCCCAAGCACCACTCCCCTGATGGACCTGCGGGGCCCTGTTGCCACCTCACTCCCACACCACTGCTGTCCTCACTTCCACCCCATCTCTGCCCCCAAACCACCCCTTCCCTGTCCCCATCACCAACCACTCCCTGTCATCACTGCCACCCCATCCCTGCCCCTACTGCCATGTCTCCACTGCCCCTTTTGTATTGCCCCTATTGCCTGTCCCCATTGCCACCCCATCACCACTCATTCCCTGTCCCCTACCCTGGCCCTATCCCCGTCCCTATCCCCACACATTCCCTGTCCCTATTGACACCCCATCCCTGTCCCCATCCCTGTCCCCATCCCTGTCCCCCACCCATGTCCCCATCCCTGTCCCCCATCCATGTCCCCCATCCATGTCCCCATCCTTGTCCCCATCTGTGCTAGCGGCTTGTCTGTTACTG
>JACBWW010000195.1:0-11522 GCA_020086605.1 Lanius collurio | reverse complement strand
GGGGTGGGGTGTGGGTGATGGGATGTGGGGCGCTACGGGCTGCGGGTGTGGGGTGCTGGGTGCTGGGGTTATGGGGTGTTGCAGTTATGGGGTGCTGGGGTTATGGGGTGCTGGGGTTATGGGGTGCTGGGCTGCCTTGCCCACAAATGGGGACACCCTCCTCCCCTGGGGAACCCCCTGGAGCTGCCACATGTCCCCCCACACTGACTTCCCCCTGTCCTCAGGTGACAGCGAAGCCCTTCCTGTACCCCCTGCCCCAGGGGCCGTGCCCCGAATGTGGCCATATACCCACAGCTCAGCCCCCCTTGACCACCCAGACCTAGAGGTGACCTCCTCCAAGGACAGCTGGTGACAACTCAGGGGGACATGGACCCTTCGGGACCACCCAGATGGCCTGGGCCCATGTCCCCCCCGCCCGCCATCCCCAAGCCATCCCACTGGGAATTCCCCTATTTATTGTATTTAAAAGTGTAAAAGAATTCCGGGCTCTGCTCGTTTGGGGGGCTGGGGAGGTTCAGGGAGGACAGAGGGAGAAGGGGGGAAGTATAACAGGGGTTCTGCACCCCACATTCACCCAGAGCTGTGGGTGCTCCCTGTGCCCATCACTGTGCCCATCCCATCCCAGGCCCATCCCAGGCTCCATCCATCATCCCCGCCCTCTCTCCATTCCAGTCCCATCCCTATCCCTACTCCCATCCCACCACTGTCCCCATTCCTGTTCCAGCCCCTATCCCTACCATATCCCTGTCTCCACCCCAAAGACAGGTGCAGGCCGGTGGGACATCGGGATTTATTGAGCTGGGACCCACTCCCAGCCCGGGGCCATCCCCGAGGACAGGTGTCCCCAAGGCCCGCTGTCCCCAAGGCCCGCTGTCCCCTCACGCCGTGTGCCGGCCCTGGCGCCGCTTGATTTTCCTCTTGAGGAGCAGCAGGTCGAGGTAGAGCAGGCGGCCCAGGATGGCCGAGGCGCAGAGCAGCCCCCCGTGCACGGCCCCCGCCAGCCCGCAGGAGAACACGTCCTGCCCTGGGGACAGCCACCGTGCGACAGGGACACCCCCGGGCAGCACACGGTGACCCCGGGGCGGAGCAGAGCCTCCTCCGTGGGGACCGAGGCCACAACAACGAGGGGACAGCACCCACCGCAGGGAGCCCCTGGGCTGGTCACGGGGACAGCAGGGCAGGGGGACACGGGGACACTCTCACCTGTCAGGTAGAGGTTCCTCACGGGCGTGTCGGGTCTCAGGGCGGCCACCACGGCGGGGCTGAAGCGGAGCAGGTCGTGCTCGGTGCCGTACATCTCCCCCCGCGCAGCCCCCAGGTAGTGCTGGTTGGTGAGCGGGGACGCCGCCTCCACGAACTCCACCTGCACGGGACGGGGGCTCGGGGCTTGCCGGGATCACGGGGGGCACGGACGGACCCCCCTGGGGCACCCCGACCCTGAGGTACACCCCAGCCCATCCCGTGGGGCACCTTGTCCCGCAGGTGCGGGAAGCGGAGCAGGGCCCGCTCCAGCAGCCGCTGGGCGATGTCCATCTTGTACCGCTGGTATTCGGGGCCGCGCTGCCGGGGGCGGCTCCCGGCCCACTCCTCGAACCACTCGTACCGTGCCATGGTCAGGATGGTCATGCAGGACTTGCCTGCAGGGCGGGGACAGCCGGTGACAGCCCCGTGGGGACGCCGGTGGGGGTGACAGTGTCAGCGCCCATCCCGTGCCGGTGGGACTGGGGAGCCTTTGAGCCCGCGAAGGGGACCTGGGGGGACACGGGGATCCCCCGGAGCGGTACCTGGGTGCCGCTGCTCGTACGTGGGGTCCTTGGCGGCGGGGAAGGTGATGAACATCATGGCCAGGTTCTCGGGGACGTCGTCACGGCTCAGGGCAGCGTACTGGGTCATCCTGTGGGAAAACAGGGATGTGCCCCCACTGTGCCGCCACCACCCGCCGTGCCCCGCTCCCCGGGGTGCCGGGACCCCTCACATGGCGTCCAGGTCGTTGTGAGGGTAGATCCAGAAGTTGGTGGGGGGCAGGCCCAGCTCGGCCGCGCTGCCCCGCAGCCCCACGAACACCAGGAAGGAGCCCATGCCCGGCCGCACCATGGCCAGGAGGGAGCGGACACCTGAGGGGACACGGGGGTGACACCAGGCCGTGCCCGTGCAGGGGACACGGGGGTGACACCAGGCCGTGCCCGTGCAGGGGACACGGGGGTGACACCCGGCCCTGTCCGTGCAGGGGACACGGGGGTGACACCCGGCCGTGCCCGTGCAGGGGACACGGGGGTGTCGGGAATGATGGAGATGTGGGGATGCTGGGGACACAGAGGACACGAGGGCCACGGGGACACAGTGCCGCGTTACCGGGGTGGCTGCGGACGTGGCGGGGCAGCAGCTTCCCGAAGGTGTTGAAGACCCCGGCGTCGGAGATGACGATGGGGGCGCGGATCTCCAGCTCCTCCTTCCCGGGCCCCGCCCGCACCGCCACCCCTGGGGACCGAGGCGGGCCGGGGGTCAGGGGACACGCGGGGCGCTGCCACCGTGTCCCCGTCCCTCGGGGGGTCCCGGCGCTCACCCAGGGCGGTGCCGGCGGCGCTGACGAGCACGCGCGTGACGGGGGCGCGCACGAGCACGGCCCCCCCGGCGCGCTCGATGACGGGCACGGCGTGGAAGGCGACCTCGCTCGCCCCCCCCCGCGGGTACCAGGCCCCGCGCTGGTAGTGGTGAACCATCAGCGCGTTCACCAGGAAGCTCGAGTCCCGCGGGGCCGTGCCTGCGGCGACAGAGGGGGACACGGGCACGGCTGGTCCGCGCCGCAGGGCGGGGCAGCCCTCCTGTGTCGCGACATGGTGGTCCTCACAACGATATTGCTCTCCCTTATTGCGGCTCAGCCTCCCCCTTCCCCCCCAGTGTAACGCGGCCCTCGTCTATCGCGACACGGCCCTTCCCACCACGATACAGCCCATACGGTGACGGTGCCACCCTCCGCCGTGACACAACCTCCACCACTGCAGTGCCCCACTCCTCCTCCGCCACGGTGCCCTCCCTATCGTGACAGCCCGTCCCTATCACGACAGCCCCTGACCGTAGAAGAGGTAGCCGAGCAGGGCGCGCAGGTCGGGGTTGGAGGTGAGCTGGGCCACGGCCTGGCTGTGGCTGGTGGTGGCCATGCGGAACACGGGGGACAGGCGGGGCAGGAGGCCCAGGCGGAGCAGGAGGGCGACGAGCCAGCGTGGGGACAGCTTCAGCACGGCCAGCAGTGCCACGTGCCGCGAGGCCACCTGCGAGACGGCCACACTGTCACTGTCACCACCCACATCAGCGAGGAGACTGCTTGAGCACGGCCAACGGCACCACGTGCCACAAGGCCACCTGTGCGACATCACCATGTGCCACCTCCAACACTGCCCTGCCCGGCCACCACCACGTTCTCGGGACTGTCACCGCTGTGACCCCAGGGCCGCACCTTGGAGAGCTTCATGAACTCCCTGATGGCCGCCTTCTCAGCAGGGAACTGCTCCTCCAGCGCCGTGACAAAGGCCACCTTGCCGGAGCGCAGCTGGTAGCACTGGGCTCCCAGGGTCACCTCGTCGTAGGGGTCAGGCAGGCGGTGCCAGCAGAGCTGCCCGTCCGTCAGCTGGTCCAGGGTCACCCGCAGGAGGCTCCCCTCGTGCAGCTGCCCCACGTAGTGGATGCCTGCGGGATGGGGACGGGGGACACGGCAGGGGGACAGCAGGGACATCACATGGACACGTGGCAGGAGCAGCTGGGGAGGGCAGGGTCCTGCTTTGTCTGGTGTGGGTGACACTGACGGGCAGGGATGGGATGGGATCTTGGCATGGCATGGACACAGCATGGACATGGCATGGACACAGCATGGACATGGCATGGACACAGCACAGATACAGCACGGACACGGCATGGACACGGCAGGGACATGGCATGGACACAGCATGGACAGGGCATGGACACAGCATGAACAGGGCATGGACAGGGCATGGACACAGCACAGATATAGCACGGACACTGCATGGATACGACAGGGACACAGCACGGACACAGCATGGACACAGCATGGACACGGCATGGACATGGCAGGGACACAGCACAGACATGGCAGGGACACTGCAGGGACACAGCACGGACACAGCACAGACACGGCAGGGACACAGCACAGACACAGCACAGACACAGCACAGACATGGCAGGGACATAGCAGGGACACGGCAGGAACACAGCACAGACACGGCACCGACACGGCAGGGACATGGCACACATGCACTTCACACACCAGGGCTGGCACTGGGTTCTCAGTGGGGCTGTGGGGACAGCTTGTGACGGGAGGTGACAGGGGATGACAGAGTGTCCTTACCCACGTCGAACTCAATGCCGTGCTGCTCAAAGGTGTGGCAGCACCCGCCAGCCTGGTCGTGCTGCTCCAGCACCAGCACCCGCCGGCCCGCCTTGGCCAGGGTGGCGGCCGCCGCCAGGCCCCCCACGCCACTGCCGATGACCACGGCGTCCAGCTGGTCCGGCACGTGCTGGGCGCTGAACCCTGTGCACACCCGTGTGACAGTGACCGTCAGGGGACACCGAGCCCTGCATACACACCCGGTATTCCACAGGATGGACGGGCACACGGGCACTCAGACACAGGACGGACACTCACCCCGCTTCAGGACCCTGTCCCTGGTGCGTTGGTCAGTCACCAGTGGCCTTGGAGGCTCCAGGGCTGGTCTGGCAAACGGGTTGCCAGATGGGGCCAGCAGCCGATGGGCCACCCGGCCCAGGGCCAGCACGGCCAGGGCCACCAGCAGCAGCACAGTGGGCCACATGGCTGTCACCGTGTGCGGCTCAGTACAGATATGGAACAGACACGGCACGGACACAGCACGGACACAGCACGGACACAGCACGGACACAGCAAAGCCCAGCCGGCCCGGTCCCAGATTTTATAGCCACGGCAGCTTAGGAGCAGGGGGATTATGGACAGGCCAATGCAGCGGCTTTAAAGAGAGCGATGGTTAAAGACACAGAGCTCCCAGGCACAGCACACACGGACCCAGCACCACGGACTCAGCACCACGGACTCAGCACCACAGAACTCAGCACCACGGACTCAGCACCATGAACTCAGCAGCTCTTAGACACCACTCTTTACATCACCCTATGGCTCGTTATGCTCGTACATTTCATCCCATGATCATGGCACCCCACGGCACCCCACGGCACCCCATGGCACCCGCCGGCACCCCCCAGCACCCCATGGCCCCCCACCGTACCCTGTGACGTCCTTGGGCACCGCATGGCCACGGCAGCCCGTGGGCAGCGCAGGTGTTTGTGCACAGGGTGGTGACGTGTGCTCAGCTGTGTGCTTGGTGCCGCACACACGCAGTCACACCCGCGCCCCGTGCAGACCCCCTTGCACACCCACACACACCCACAGCCCCCTTTGCACGCCCACAGCCCCCCCCACCGCTGCCTGCCGCTCTGCTGAGCCCTCCCGGCAGCACCAAGGAAGGGCGCCCTGTGCGTGTGCAAGGTGACACACGTGTGGCACACTCACTGTCACACTCACTCACTCACTCACTCACTCACTCACTCACTCACTCACTCACTCCTCCACAGCCCTCCCAAAGCCCTCCCAGCCCCAAACTGGGGGAAACCGGTGGTTTGTAGATAAAACCCCATCAGCATCAGGCAGGACAGGGCTGGGGGTGAGGCGGCAGGTGTGACACAGGTGACACAGGTGACACAGGTGACACCAGCCCCCAGCACCCTCCCTGGCGTTCACCACAAGGGACAAACCCATTTTTCTCTCCTTTAATAAAATTCACAGCAAAGTACCAAAAAGGAGAAATTGGGGTCAGGGACTGGGGGTCACGGGAGGGGACCTGGGGCAGGAGGGACACGGGGCACACCCTGCACCCTTGTGTCCCTGTCCCTGGGGGACACCCCATGTCGCCACCCCAGACCCCCCCAGCGAGTCCCTAGTCACAGCCCCCCACTGGGTTAATTACAAGGTTAATTACAAGGCAAATTAAGGGTTAATTAAGAGTTAATTACAGAGGGGGAGAGGGGGTTATTGCTACCTGGGAAGGGGTGACAGGCGACACAAGGGACAGTGAGGGACCCCCATCCTGGCAAGGAGAGAAGGGGGTCCCCGCGGGGGGGTTGCGGCTTAGGGGACAGGGGGGGACACTCAGGGCCACGGCAGCTTCTGGATGTGACCCCCGTAAACCGGGCATCCCCCATCCCCAATCCTGGGGGGCCCCATCTGGGACAGGGGGTGCTTCCCCTGGGGAAACTGAGTCAGGGGGCTACAAGGGACGGGGGAACCCCGTTTTCCCCACCTGCCCCACATGGTGGGGGGGCAGAGCCCCCTGGGCTGATTCGGGGAGGGGCGAGGTTCTGGCAGTGACTCAGCTGTGTGGGGGCTGTGCCCCCATGGGACCCCACTGACTACTTCTGCCCCCTCCCCCCAAATTTGGGGTGGTGTAGGGGGCACAGAGGGGTCAGGCTTGGGGGCGGGGGCTGCAGAAAGCGCCCCCCCGGCCCCCACGGGGCTGAGCACGGCGAGCTCACCACACCAGTGGGTGAGACACAACCCCTTTCGCCCCCCCTACCAACCCTCCTGGGTGGGTTGGGGGGGTTGAGGGGAGGGTTTGGGGGTCCCTAATAGACCCAGGTGACGGGGACCCACTGGGGCTGCACTCGCAGGTGGTCCATGGCCTCCCGCAGCCGCCCGAAGGTGCGCTCCAGGTCGTCGTTGGTCAGGCTCAGGTCGAAGTAGTGCCCGTACCCGCGCTGGATGCGGCTGCTCTCCTCCACCGTGCGCTGGGCGTCCGCCTCCTGCAGCCCAGAGCCTGCCTCAGTTTCCCCATCACTCCACGGGCACGGGAGGGGGACATCCATGGAGAGCTGCGTCCTCCTCCTGCCTCCCAAACCTGCCTCAGTTTCCCCGTCCCCCTGGGCACCCCGGGTCCCCACCGTGAGCTGTTTGGTGGCCACGCCGCTCTCCAGGGCCGCCCGGTTCATGGCTCGCAGCCTCTCGGGGCAGGGGGCTTCTATGAACACCACGTAGGGCACGAACTCCGCCGTTCTCAGCACCTTCACGGCCTGGGCGGGGGGGACAGAGCTCAGCCCCGCGGCCGGGGGGGTCCGGGCTGTCGCTGTCCCTCTCGCCGTGTCCCCAACCTGCGGGTTGACGTCCAGGATGCACATCTTGCCCGCCTCCACCACGGCGCGGATGGAGTCGATCCTGGTGCCGTACAGGTTCCCCTCGTACTCGCCGTGCTCCAGGTACCGCCCCGCCTTGATGTCGGCCTCCATCTCGCCCCGCGACACGAAGCGATAGCCCTGCCCGTCCCGCTCGCTCTCCTTCGGCTTCCGGGACGTGTCTGCAGCGGGGGCGACCCGAGTGACACCCGCCCGCCCCGGAGTCCCGTCCTGGGGACGATCACCGGACACCCGGAGGCGGACGGGGATGACCACAGGGGACAGGAGTGGTGGCAGGGGACAGCGATGCTCAGGGGACAGGGATGTTCTCAAGGGACAGGGATGGTGGCGGCGGGGACAGGGACACTCACAGGGGATGGTGGTGCCGTAGCGCGCCTGGTCGGACATGATGAGCTTGTTCTTGAGGCTGCGGCGCCCCACGCCCTGAGCCCCGATCAGCACCAGCGTTTTCCGGCGGAACGGCGGCATCCGCGCCACCTCCTCGTAGATCAGCAGCTCGTGCCGGTCGAACTCTGGGCGAGGGACAGAGCTGGCACCCGTCTGTGGGGACCCCAGGACACCGCGTCCCAGCGGGTGCCACCACCCGCGGGAATGCCCTGGGACACTCACCGGCGTTCTTCGTCGTCAGGTACATCATCCTCTTCTTCCTCTTCCCGCTGAGGCTGCCGCACAGGGCCCCTGCGAGGGCGAGGGGCTGGCTGAGCTGGGGACAGGGACAGCCCCGTGGCACGGGGACAGGGGCAGGGCCATGGGGAGACATCACACTGGGAATTGGGGACCTGCTGCAGCGACAGTGCCGCGGGGACATTACCCTGGGAACTGGGGCCATTGTCACAGTGCGCAGGGGACCCGCCGTGTTCCCCCCTCGGGAGGTGGCCCTTCCATCCCCCGCCCCCAGAGCCGTGTCCCCGTACCCGACGTGGGGGCCACCTCCCCGTCCCGCTTGACGAAGGCCTTGCGCTTCTCCTCCAGCAGCTGGCTGGGCACCAGCCCCGCGCTGCCGCCCTCCACATGGCACGCCTGCGGACACAGAGCCACGCGTGGAGACCCCCCCAGCCCCACGGGGACCCCCTCCCCTGAGCTCCAGAGACTCCTCTGACTCCACAGGGAACACCTCCAGCTCCGGGGGCCCCTCAAGCTCCACAAGGAACCTCCCCTGCTCCAGGAAATCCCTCAGCTTTCAGAGACCCCCCCCAATCCACACAGGGACCCTCTCCTGCTCCAGGGATTTCCCCAGTTCCCACATAGTCCCTCCAGCTCCAGGGACATCCCCCAAGCTCCAGGGACCCCCCAAGCTCCAGGGACCCCTTGATCTCCCCCAGAACCTCCCAGCCCAAACACTCCCTCAGCCTCCATGGCCCAGGAGGGGCTCAGACTGCCACGATCCCCCCAGAACGCCCCTCCAGGGCCCCCCTGACCTGCCACCAGTTGGGGTCATCCTGGTTGACGATCTGCAGCAGGTCCCCGGCCATGAACTTGAGCCCTGCCTCCTTGCAGGGGATGAGGCTGTCGGTGGCCGGGTCGTAGTCGAAGTGGCACTTGACAAACACCTGGGGACGAGGGGTGGTCAGCAGAGAGGACCCCGGCACGCCCGGGATCCCCCCTTCCGCACCACCTGTGCCACCGGCCCGTGCCTCCCTCAGTGTCCCCAGCGCGGGGGGGACACACGGGACCCGTGTCACACGCGTGTGGCCCCTCTAGGAGCCCCCCCCGCCGGGGTGTCCCCCCCGCGCCCGGCGCAGCCAGGCCCGCACGGCCCCCGCGCACACGCAGAGGGCCCCGGCCGCCGCCGCCGCGCCCCACGCCACCACCACGGCGACCCCCAGGCACAGCCCCACGGCCACGGACAGGCACACGAGGGTGCCCAGCGCCGCCAGCGCCGCGCCCGCGATGGCGCACATGGGGACGTGCAGGGGCACACGCGCGTGTGGCACACGGGGCACGGCACTGGCGGCGGCGGGGCAGCGTGGGGACAGCCCTCGCGGGGACAGCCCACGCGGGGACAGCGCTGCTTTGTCCCCTCGGAGACGGGGATGCCTGGCACGGGGTGGGGAGGGGCAGCACAGGGCACCCTTTGCCAGCCGGCACCCAGGTCCTGTGTGGAGACGGGGACGGTGACAGGGCAGGGACCACCGGCCCCCGGCAGAGAGGGCACGGGGGGGAACACGGGGGTCCCACCAGGCAAGGGGTACGTGGCACGGACAGGGGGACAGGGGCTCGGGGGGCTCGGGGGACGGCACGGGGACGGGGACACAGAGGGGGGGTCACAGGGAGTGCGGGATGCGGGGCGAGGCGCGGTACCCGGGGGGGCGGGAGGCAGGGCTGGATGAGGAGCGGGATGCGGGATGGGATGCAGAGTTGGATGCAGGATGGGATGCGGGGCGGGGCGCGGTACCTGGCGGGGCGGGTGCGGCTCCTGGTAGCTGGGCAGGATCTTGAGCACGACGCTGCCGCTGGCGTGGCGCAGGCTGTCCTGCAGCGCCCGCGGGTCGCTGCCCACCTCCCGCCCGTTCACCTCGCGGATCACGTCCCCCACGTGCAGCAGCCCCTGCTGTGCCACCATCCCCCCGTGCAGGATGCGGGCGATCACCAGCTCCCCCCGCTCCACCCGGAACGTCACCCCCTGAGGGGACAGCCCCGCTCAGCCCCCGGCGGGGACAGACCGCAGCACCCGTGACACCCGCCCGGCACCCAACAGACAGCCCACTATGACCCCAGCCCCCCAAAATGCTCCCAGTCACCCCACAAAGCCCCCAGTACCCTGCAATGCCCACAGCACCCCAAAATGCCCACAGCACCTCAAAATGCTCCATCACCCCGCAAAGCCCCCAGTACCCAATGATGTCCCCACCTCCCTGCAATGCCCCAACACTCCCCAGCACCCCGCAATGCCCCAGCCCCCCAAAATGTCCCAGCACCACCACCACCCTCCGGCCGCCCTGCAGCACCCCCTGCCCCCCGCAATGTCCCAGCCCCCCGGCCGGGCTCACCAGGTTCTCCCCGGCTGCCTTGCGGATGCCCACCATGCGCACGGCGTCGGGGGGCACGGGCTGGGACCCCAGGGAGGGCTCCGGGACGGGGCTGCTCGGGGGGGGCTCGTAGCTCTTGGCAGCCACCGAGTCGTGGGTCTCCAGCAGGGACTGGGACACGCGGGGTGGGGAGGTCACCCCTGTGTCCCACACACCTGGCACGCGCTTGTGGCACACCGCCTGGCACACGCGTGCCACGCCTTCTGACACAGGCAGGCCGTCCCGCTCGTGTGCCACAGCCCCGGCACAGGAGGGGTCCCAGGCGCGTCCCACGCACCTGGAAGTGCGGTTCCCGCAGGATCCGGGCCAGCTCCGCCGCCGCTCCCTGCACGTCGGGCCGCGCCAGGCGCCCGATGTCCCGCAGGATCTCCTGCACCAGCGCCAGGTTGTCCCCGCGCACCGCCTCCAGCTTCCGCTCCTCCAGCCGCTCGTGCGCCTGGGGACACGGGGGGGACCCCCGGGGACAGGAGGGTAAGGGCGGAGACCCCCAGGTGCTGAGGGAATTAGGGATCCCCGGGGGGATCAGGGACCTCCAGGAGCTGGGGGTATCAGGGACCCCTCGGCGGGACAGGGGGGCAAGGACCCCTGGGGGGGATCAGGGACCCCCGGATGCCGCCGGATGCAGGGGGGAGGTGGAGCATGAGGGACCCCTGGAGGGAAAGGAGGATTAGGGACACTTGAAGGGGCCGATGGAATTACGGACCCGGGGGGCTCAGGGCCCCCAGGAGTCCTTGGGTTAGGGACAACAGAGTTGTTAGGGACCCTCAGGGCCGGGGAGTTTAGGGACCCCAGGGGGCTGAGGGGAATTGGGAACTGGGGGTGCTGCGGGGGATTAGGGACCCCCAGGAACTGAGGGTATTAGGGACCCTTGGGTTTTGGGGACAGGGACCCGCAGGAGGTGACACACGCGCACACACAGAAACGCCGGAGCCTCCCTGCACACGCGCGCGTGCAAGCGCCCATCCACACCCGTGTGCACGCACACACACGCGGGTCACCGCCCACCCGTCCCGGGGGTCCCGGGGGGGACACGGCCCCCGTGCCGCCGTACCTTGGCCAGGGAGCGGACGATGGGGCTCTCCATGATGCCCCGGAGGAAGATGAGGTCAAGGTCGGCCACCCCCGGGGTCCCCGGGAGCCCCATCAGGTTGTCCAGGACCTGCTGCATGGCTGGGGGGGCACGGGAGGGGACGGGACACACGCACAGAAGGACACGGCGGGGGAGGAGCAGCAACGTGGGTGAAAGTGCAGCCGGGGGTGCTCGCG
>JACBWW010000194.1:0-81883 GCA_020086605.1 Lanius collurio | reverse complement strand
TCCTGGCTGGGGCGGGGGTGTCCTCGACACCCTCGCTGGAGTCAGGGGCCGCAACAGCGAGAGGCGCCCGGTGGCAGCCGCGGGCCCGGCCGTGCTGACGGGCCGGGCTGGTGGATGGAAGGGTGGCCGGGAGGGTCCGCGGGTTTTTCCCGTAAGGCCTTGGCTGAGGACGCACATGGTGTGACCGGTTCGTGTGTAATGATGTGGCCTTTTGGCTTCGGAGAGCAGCTGCCATCCCCTCCTCGGTGCAGCCGCGTTACACAACCTGCTTGTTAATCTGTCCTGTGCGCCGGCGGCCCGGGCAGATTCCCTCAGCTGTCGATGTGCCAGGTTTGTCGGTCCTACATGTTGAACAGAAAAGTCTCCGCAGTCGGTCGGTCCTGAGCAGACACGTCTCATGCTGCATGTTGGTGAAGGCGCGTTTTCCTTCCTTCTCGTTTCCTCGTAACAGTTTCTCCGTGTGCATTGCAGGACCTGTAGCGCAGATTCACATAAATCGACACCTAAGGGCCTGTCATGGCGTGTGTTTGTGGAGACATCGGTAACTGGAGTAATTTGGTCTTCTCATAATGTTACCAAAGAGCAGGACTGTCTTTCCTAATTCGTGTTGCAGCATTAGCTGAATGCAGCATTCGCTACACTGCTTTCAGTTCTGATGACTGGCATAAAGTGCAGTGCAGGCTGGTTCTTACATATACCAAGTTTCAACACCTCCAAAAGAGAAACTGATTTTTAATATTATTTCTAAAAATCAAATTTGGAATTATCTTATGAATTACTATATTACCGCTGCCTTTGCATATTCCTAGTTTTTTGTAATGAAATGCAAACATAATGTATGGACAAAAAAAGATTAAGAAGATGGATTGTGTTTCCTTTAGTTTCTTTTTTTCCAGTTCTAAGTCTGTGAGGTTGTATTCTCTAGGGCCTTCTGTGGTGCCATGAAGGCTGAAATACATTAAATACTTGTTACCATCACAGTAAGAAAGGAAGCATTAAACTGAAGGCATGGTAACACAGCAGTATTTGCAGGCACTACACAAGGTAGTTGCAACAAAACAGTTTTGAAGTGGAGGACAGTTTTTAACCTACTCAGCATTATTTTATCTCCTTCCCCTTCCAAAGTTACAGTTATGCACATTACCACGAGTTGGTTTTCTCCAGTTTTCTTCCTGTACTTTCCCAGTTTCAGAAGGTACTTCCTCCTTTCCAAAGCAAGCATCTTAAAAGAAAACCCCTGAATTTTTATGATGGCACAGAACTGAGCTACTGGGCTGGTTACACTAATTTCTTCGAAGGCTTTTTAGGCACAGACTTTGAACAAGGTGCTAACCCTCTGAAATACTGTTGGCATTATACAAAGCAATGAAATTACTTTCTGAAGCAGAATTCAGTTAAACGCAATTTACATTGCTCAGATTTTCCAGCATTCAGCCCTTTTGATTTCATTACTTTTGACACAAGCAGCAGGGAAAGCATTGCTGGTAATCTGATCATTGTTCATTGCTCTATTGAGTTTGTTCTTTACAGTCAGTAACATAACTCCAGTGATCCATCTCGGTTTAACAAGAGTTTGTGCGCTTTTTTTTTTGCTGTGACCACACTGTGACAGTCCCTTTTTGTAATGAACTTGCCCGTCTGTATCACCTATGTTGCAGTTTAGCATAAAAAGAAAAAAAAGACCATCGCACCCCAATAGCAAATTTCAGAGGCATTACAGAGGTCTTTGTATGCACTGACAGACCAGGTGTACACAATTACAGCTGCTCCGTCTGCTATCTTTTCCTAGCAATATTTTTATCATGTCGTCCCTTTACACTTGAGCTACTTGGTAGCAATCCAGACCTTGCAAGTTGTTTCCATTGGAAAGCAACCTATTTTCAGAAAAGTGTCCTAGTGCCCTGAACAAAAGAAAAAGCAGCAGAAGGTAATTTCTTTGCTTATAGTTCCAAGTCTCTATTCAGCCAAAACTCTTCCCAAGAGGTTCATGAATTATATTCCCTAGAGTCTTTCCATGTTTTTTGTTCAAAATGGAATTTTTGAAAAGATGCTATATGCAGTTAGATTATGATCACACTGGTCTTACACATGGCTTGCTTTTGAGTGTTAATTACTCATCGTTTGGTTGTCAAAATGTGGAAAGAAGATAGATTGCTCATATACTTACCTGGATAAAGAATGTATTGGGTTTGGTGGTGGAGCAGGTTTTCTCCCCTGCTGTAGGGCAGTATTTGCTACTGTGAAAAAGCTGAGATATGTTACAGCAGTAGGCCATTAACTATTCAAACAGTGTCTCACAGGAACATCTTTCTTTGGTCTGCAAGGTACTTGATTTAAATTATTCTAAAACCCAAGTGCTGCATTTATTTTGTAAATTGCATAACTTAAAATATCATACAAAGCAGAGTTAGACTTCTGAAATAAATTGAAGTATATGTGCTACAGCACCAGTTGCATTTATCTGCTGAATTTACAATATTGAACAAGCTCTTTTTTTTTTTCCTGATGACTGTTTTCTGAAAGAGTCTACTACATTGGCACCCCTTAATAATTAGATAACTGCTTTTCATACCACACTTGCCCTGATTTTTCCCAGGATGAACAGCAGACACTATTCACAGTACCTGGGATTTGCCAGGGTCACTAGTTCATGAGGCTCCATAGTTAGCTTGTTTGAAGTCTATTGTAAGTTACTGTGAATTATATCTTTAGCAAAATTTAAAACTGTTAGTTTCTCAGATCTTTTCTATTTCTTGTGTAGTAAGAATTGACTTTTTCAAATGCAAAACAATGACAGCCAATAATATAAAAGTTTCTAGTCCTGTAATGGAAATCCACATATTTTGATTAAGAATATCTTGTTTGACACTATTTTCCCTTTAATTGCCTGCCTTTCCATGCTTTATTTAGTATGGGAACAGTAATATGTGCCCCCTTACACACTTTTCAATAGATTTACTCCCAAGATCATCCTGTTTCTCCACAAAAAGACTCATTAGCAGCTGCTGGTTTTTGGATCAAACAGAAGTTGCATGTCCTCTAGAAAGCAGCAGAAAAACATTCCGTTCCACAGGTGAAAGGGACTGAGGCATTTAAAATGAACAGCCAGGTGGACAAAGGCAAGGTTCTGAAGACAAAGGATGTTTAGCCATTGATTTTTTGACTAAGGGTAGATTTCTGTAGAGGGGTAAAAGGTGTAGAAGCTATGAGCTATTAAGAATTACCCAATGGAATACACAGATTCAAGACTGAGAAAAAGACATTTTATCCCAGAAAATATGACAGAGTTGCAGCTATTTGCAGAGGCTAGTGTAAAACAGGAAAAAAAATGCTCGAATGATGTTTTAGAGTGCTAGAGGAAAACAAACTTTGATAGCCAGCACAAAATAGGCCTTTTAGACTTATGTCTAAAACTGATTTGAGCTTGTCTGTGGAACTGCTGCTAGTTACTGATTCTCTGAATACTTGAGATTTCACTCCAGTACTATTTACCTTAATTGTTATCTTCTGTGAAGGCAGTCACAGTTCCCCAGTACATGAAAATATTGACAAACTGGAATGAACCTTGGTGGAGGGTCACTGAGATTGTTAGAGGCTTGGAGCATATAGTATATGAGCATATATGCTTGTTCACCCTTGCGATGAGACTGAGCAGGGAAATTTCCACTGTCTCAGTTACCTAGAAGATGAATGTAGAGGAAGAGACAGAGTGTCTTGAAGATCACAGTGAAAAAATGTGAGAAATGGAGATTGCATCTGGGAAGATTCCAACTAGCTTCCAAGGGAAGAGTTTTCAGCTGGGGGACAGATACTGGGAAGCAGCTGTGATCTCCATCCTTGAAGATATTAAAAACTTGACTATATAGGCACCTAAATAACCTGATTAAATTGTGAAGTTATCCCTGCTTTGAGCATGGGGTTGGACGAGATCACCTCCTGATGTTTTTTCCAATCTAAATTACTCTATGTTCTAAATGGCACAATTAGGGGATTTCCTTCAAAAATATCCTAATGCTTCAACCCAATAATATATGATAATTCTTTCGAATGCCCTTCCTGGACTTGGCTCAGAATCTCTTCCAAGGCAAAGGGCTTGCCATTTAACAGAATTTACTGAGACCCAGCTTCAAAGTCGCATAAATACTCTGGTAGGTGAAAGACAATTGAGACAGGAATGTAAATATCAAGTGCCATTGAATAGTACTTGATTTTTTTTCCAGTGAAGAAAAACAGGTAGCAATTAAGGAAGTCCAGAAAGAAGTTTTGATGAGAAGTAGACAAGTGAAATAGGAATTACCAAGAATATTGGGACAGGGAAAACAGGAACTAAATAGGAAAGTCAAAAACTTGGGAGGTAAAGACTCTCAAGGTATGAAATAAACCTTATGCAGCAAAGAGCTAACTCAAGATCAGACAACTGAATAAAGCCTGAGAATGGGAGAAATAAAAAAGCTTGTGATTTGTGGAGGTGGGTCTCTGTCCCTGTCCCCAGGTCACGTGTGCCCCATACCTGTTGCTGATTGGGTGGTTTGGGTGCCTGGAGCTGGTGCGGGGAGAAGGTACGAGGAGGTCGGCTCGGGAACTCCGGCCATGCGGCTGGGGAAATAAAATCATCCTTGAATATCTGCAAAAATACTGCTTCATCCGTCCTTCCAACCCCATCGCCTCATATATATTGTTGTAAGGGTTCCCCGCACTGCAACAGTGATTTAACACAAATATGGGGGAGTTTGCATGCTCTCCATCAGGATGACCTCCTTAACAACACAAAGTGATTGGATATTATAAAATTGTCTCACTGATTAGATTAAAATGGGAAACAGCCACCAACTGGCTGCCTAGAAAAAAGTCTGCTCATTAACAAAATTCAATCTGAATAAAGACATAGTGCAGAAACACTCCATGCAGGGTGGCCAGAGGTAGCATCCGAGAGTTTTAACTCCTGCCAGGTACCCATCCTGCATAGCATCCTATGAGTTAGAAGTCTATCCTTCAGTTAGAAGGCAGCAAGAATTAAGAGTCCTGCTGTACAAAGCCGTGGAGAATAGGGTAGCCCATCCCTGGGATAGACAGGGGATGTGTTACTATGGAAAACCTTCTCTACCAAGCGTGAAGGGATGATTGTATTTGCAGTATGAGGGAACTCCATGGTTTTGCACATCTGCTATGTCCCCCTTGTCTTTATGTGCTTTTACTGTGATGAACTGAAAGTTGTTAGAGAGTTGAATTGAAATTTTAAAAGCAAGTGCAGGGTTTGCATGCCCTCCCTAAGGACACACAGGTTTACTGGGGAATCGAAGAAAGCAAACTAAGATGTTACTTCCTGTTAGCACTGTGGAAGTGCCTGACAATGCTGAGCAGCACTGTCCTGTTCAGATCCTATCTTAACTATGATTCTATGAATAGGGAAGAAGAGCTCATCACCTTCAATTCCTGCTCCTCTGAAGTCCAAATGTAATTCAAGTTCTGTCTTCAGAACAAGCATCAGTACAACTTGATGATAAAGCATGTGCAAATTTATATGAAGGATAAGAATAAACAACTGCTGTTACTTGACAATAAAGTGACATTAAGAATCCAGCCCACTAGCAAATACCCATTCCCTACATTTAGGTTTTGTTACAGACACAGGTTACATGTAGTAGTGAGACTGAATGTCTACTATTTGACATTCTGAGTATTTCTGTCTTGAGCATTCCTATGTATCTAAACACTGTGGTACCTGATTTTTTTTCAGCTACACTAAGTTCTCATTTGAATCAGAAATTGAAGCAGGCAACTTGATCCTCTGGCACTGTCCCTATCGTTTCTTGTCAGACTACTATTTAAACATTACCTCACAAAGAGGTTTTCCACCGATAAGGAACTTGTGTTATGGAGATAATTACCAATGCATTAGGACAGTATGTCATGCACACGACCATCAAGACAAAAATAATATCACTTGCTGTGGTTATGTGTAGCATAAACCTGTATCAATAAAAAAATCAATTATAATTGTCAATGGTTATTACACATTAAGAGCAAGGTATGTGGAGAGAAATACTTTACCTGACACTTTGAACTATTGCACTTTAAGAAGTTAAGTGAAATTTATTTAATCTACCTGTAGATACCAACACTGTAAACTGAATTTGCCATCCCATGCACATTCCTTTACAGACTACACTCTCATCTTTACAGAGCTCTTCATCTAACCTATTTTAGGTATCTCTTAGCATAGGAGATCTGAGACATATGCCTGAGAAGTGCAAAATTCCTGTCACTAAGTGTAAGGGAATCTTCTACTTATGTGTAAAAATCTGTATTTTATTTATGTATTATATGTGTAAAAATCTGTATTTCTTCAGTTAAGTCCCTCATAGCTATTAATAAAGCCCACAAAATTTCAGCCTCATTTTAAGATTTGAGTTTAACTTGTGAAGTATAACTGATTTTTTCTTTTACAGTGGGATTACACAAACACATACAAAAAGATAATAGTGATCTGCTTGGAACATTATCTTTGGTTTGATAACTTTCCCAATACTGACAGAAAATACTCGCTTATTAATGATACAGCAAAATCCCAGCAAATCTAAAATACTTTTTTATCTCTCAGTAATTGTTTAAATCATGTTGCACATATTAAAAAAAAAATAAAAAACCAATGTTCTTAATGCTGCAGTCAAGCACTCAGAATCTTAAAAACAGTTAAGGTAAACCCCCAGTCTGGCCCTCCAAATTTATTTTATTACAGATTTTTTCCCCCATCTCCTTTTTAAGGATAAAGAATGCTCACTGTTTCCTCTGCAGTAATGCAGATGGATCTGATTGCTTCAGAAATTACTGTTATCTCCACAACTGCCCCACCAATGTAAAGACTAGAATAGATTTTTATGCACCCAGAACTCAAGACAGGGAGATTAACGACCAGAAGTCTTAATTAGTTTTGAGCACAGTCTGAAATGGTTCAGGACTGTTCAGAAACACAGTTCTACATAATTATGTATATATTTAAGTACAGTATTTACAGATTTAAGTTGAAATTGACTGCTCAGCACTTTTGAGAATCAGATTCAAGAAAATCACAATTTTATACCTGATTTTGGACAATCAGTAACAAAGTACCTTGTCTGACTACCTTTCCTCAGCATTTTTTAGCAACCACATGACAGAACATTATAGAGAATTCATCAGTTTTCTGCTGTACTAATTGTAAACTCTCCCTCTCACCCATGAACATTTCTGCTACATGCTAAGGAATCCCGTAAATACTACCACCATTTGCAAACCACCTTACATAAGCCATTAAGTCCCCAGTACAAACCAGTCTAGCAGATGACAAGAATGTACTACAACATACCTCTTGAGGGGGTAAAGCAGTTATACACTCATTCTAAGCATCCAAAATTAAATGTTACATTAAAGTCTGTCTTCCATGCCAGGCTTTAGTCTTAAGATACAGTAATTCTGTTTAAGCATTTCTTCACTTGAATTTGGGAAAAAAAATAAATATATATATATACACAAATTACATGGAATTTCATTCAACTTGTTTTATGTAGTTCCATCTGCAATCTGATCTTCACAATTCAAGTACTGTTGAAAACTACCAGAATTGTTACAAAAGAGGAAGAGATTTTCTGTTCCTTAGTCATGGCTAAACAGGGGGAGTTCAGAAGTTGACTTTTTGCTTTAAACAGACACATGCTCATGCAAATGTTTCCTCTTGTTTACTGAAATCAACTGAAGTCAAGTTCAGTCTCAAATTTAGAGTTCAATGAACCCAACTTCCACCATTAGTATGTTAAGAGCTCTTAAGTGAAACACAACCCTCCTTCTTACCCATGATGAATTGTGTAAAGACAGAGCAAAATATGATCTATGTACTGAAATTGTGTTAATTTAAAGTAAAAAAATTCCAGGCATTTTACTTGTAGTTGTTTTACACATTTCTCCTACTTTCATGAGTGACTAAATCAGGATTTTTAACTTGAATTGGATACTAATCTGTGTGAAACCGTATTTACATCAGCCCAGCACACTGATGAGTTACAGAATTTGTGAAGATTTTGTCTTTGCCATTGTTCCTATAATCTAGTCCATCTTGACAACAGAAACATTGACTTTGGATGTAATTCCAAAAGATCTCTTTTCCTCAGTCAAGAGAAGCTGTATTATATTAAACAAAATACCTTTTAAACCATGTTCAGTTTCCAAAGGAAAGATGACCCAAAGTTTATTTTACTACTTTTAAAGATTGTGCTAAATCATATTCTTTCGGGCATTTTTAAATAATACAGTGCTCTTTATAACGAGGCTGTAACTTTTCCAAAAGCAATCCTTCAGAAATCTCATTGACTGATACTATGTTCCCACCTCACTGTTGAGAATGGAAGATATGTATAACCTTAGTTTAAGCAGATATGAGCACTGATCACCTCAGCTGGCTACTAAGAGCACCTTCCAGTTCTTGTCAGGAAATTTAGTCACCACTCTGGAAACTCACATAATAGGTCTTTGCTCACACAATTTTTGGGACATCTTCTGTTTGTACATAGCTTCAGTCTTAAAGATTAAGCACTCTATCATACTATTTTTACCTGAATTCTAATGGTACTGAGTCAAGTATTCCCCAAGCTTTACTGATGCATATATACTCTTCTGCTTTACTGCAAAAAGAAAACAGCTTCAAGAACACTAAGCAAGTAACCTGCCTTAGTACTGGGGACAGCAAGTCACAAGTAAGCTACATGAATACTGTACTTTCTGCCATTAATTTTTGTCCACATTTATTTATGAGTAAAACAAACAGCAAACATTACAGTAAAGGGGACATTCAGGCCCAGATTTAAAAATAGAAGAAAACAGATGCCTGACTAGATTCTGAAGTTAGGCACCTCAAGATTGCTGACAAAGTACACAAAAGTAAGTGGAAGTGATGAGCATTTCAGCAAACTTCGTAAGTGCATTTCAGTATTTATTTAGATGTTTTAAGCTCTCGCACTAGATTTTACAAGCTGGTGAACACTGGCAAAAGTATTTCTCCCACAGAACTATAACCACACATTCCCAAGACAGTATAAATATATGGTTGAACTAACATTAATACACATCACCATTTTATCAATTACATAATAAAACAAATTATCAAGTATCCAAATATTAAGTTACGCAGCTTGAAAGGCATACAAAATATTACAGAGGTCTGCCCAAGTCATAGCAGAAACTCAAGGAGGAAAAACAAAAAGAAAAGAAAAAGATCACACTTTCAACAAAGCAATAGTTGGTAAACAACTCTCAATAGGTACAGTAAAAGAAAACTACGAGATTTTTCAGAAATTTTCTGATTAAGAATTTTTAGCTACAATAACAAAGCATTTCTACGTTTTAAAAAAATATTTACTAAAGTAAAGGGCATATTCTATACTTCCTGCACAAGACAAAGGCAACATTTTACTAGAAATATTAAATAGCCCCTCCCAACCTTTTCAGGCCCTCTGTTAAGTTGCACATGAAGTGCCAACATTAATTTTACTGTAAGGCTTTTTGTCTGGAGACATTAAAGACTTGTGTGCTTCTGTACAATTTAAAAGATCTTCTACATGAATAACCAGAGTAATGACTTGTAAAATGGAGAGGTTCAGGTAACAGAAAAGTACAGATGCAGGGGTAAAAAACTGCTGTAGTATTAAAAAGACAGACTGTGCAAATCCTGATAATTCTAGTGCGATTGTGGGAGACAAAACATACAGTGAGCAGGCAAGACTACTTTAGAGGCCATATTCTTCAATATTGAAATGACTGTAGAAAAAAAGATAGTAAGGTCCAGATAAGCTGGTAGTTCTCACATCATTAGAACTATGCTCATTTTAAGGAGAAACATGTAGCTGATATGCTGGGTGTTTTGGCACCTAATCTCTCTACACATTGATTTATTTTAGTACCCCAATTTTTAGTAGTTGAAACTAGGTCGGTAAAGACTCAATGGCATGATTAAAGGGTATTTCATCTGATAATGAACAAGGAGACAGCTCAGAAACAGGGTACAGCAAAAACATTTACTGGGTCTCCAAATAGACAGATATTTATCTAAACATAGAAGTTGCATTTCTACTGAGGCTTTAGCCTAATAAATACTCCTAAGGAAGCTTCCTTTACAACTAAAAAATACCAGACTGATGTCTTTGGCATGCAGTCTGCTTAATTCTAGTTTCCATCATTTATTCCCAAAGAAGTACTATAGGCTGTTGAGCTTTACTGAATACAACAATTATTTCGGTGACCATTGGAGTCTTTAAAGCGCAGACGCATCTTGGGGCGGTATTTCTCCAAGTACAGAAGTTGTTTGCTGTTGAAAGCTCCACGCCGCTTCCTAGGCAGAGAAAAACAGATTTTAAAAAGAACAATAATCTACTGCTCCATGAAATAACATCACCAACCAGAGAAAAATATTTTTAGGTCACTTAAAAAAGCCACCTTTAAGTCAAGGCTGTAACCAAAATAGGGATAGCTGGAAGTTAAGTGCCAGGAAAGAGGGTGGTAGCTTCCTTTCACAAATACCTCACTGGACCACATGCTCAAAGGAGTACATAGCATTTTAGACAGTGTTCTAGCCTATGAGAAGCACAAGCAAGAGATTTTACATTAAGATCTTCAGAAGAAACTTTAAAAGGAAGCTATAGAGCAGATGCAAGATGGTCTTCTTTAGAGCTGAAGGTATTCATTCTCTGAAAATAATTATGAAGAATACTACAATAATAAGAAAGTACATAAGCATTTAAAGTTCCCATAACAAGATGCTGAACAGAAATTGAGCTTTGTTTTCTCAAACCCTAAGTATGTGAAAAAAAGGTGTGTGTTGGCTGACTGTTTGGAGTATGCACCTGGCTTCCTATTCTTCATTTCCTATACAACCAGTACAAGCTGAATTTAATTCTTCAAAGGCCTGGCAATTATGCAAGAAGTATTTTGTTATTGTCTATAATGGATGCAGCTTCTTTTAAATATAGCTGAATCCTGAGAAATTAAAACATTGAGACTAAAACTGTTCTCACCCAACTTACATTCAATGATTAAAAAAAATCCAAGGAATTATTTGCCTTCAGTAGACCACCAGAAAATACTAGGAAGAACTTTACAGCACACTTCGATGTAATACAGAAGGAAGGATGTACCAATATGAATGAGTACTAGTTCTGGCTAGAAAACAGATCCTAAATTCCAAAGGTATTCTGCCTTTCATATGTAAAACAAATAAGGAAAACTCTGCAAATCTAACTGAAAGTTGGGGGGCTTGTTAATGGTTGTTTTGGGATTTTTTAAACCTCCTCAAGTAATTTTGTGCCGATTCTGGTTTCACCAGGAAAATACCCATTCCACAGGTCCAAGTCCTACAACACTGACTGTGTGCAGTACAATTTCAGATGTACTAAATTAAATACCTTACCAGAAAAAAAAAAAGCATCAAAGACAAGAGCAACACTCAGAATTTCCTTCACTACCCAAGGATGTATCAACATATTGAATCTTGGGAATAGCTACATGTTAGTGTCATACTTACTGTCTTATGAACTGCACTGCATCTTCATACTTCATTCCACATTCTATCAGTGCAAGAGCAACTAAGACTGGAGCTCTGGTTCAAAAAAAAAAAATCAGTTTAGCTTTTGTCAAAGCATACTCAGAATAACAATTTACCTAGTTCTCTCTTCTGCATATCTGATGTTTCTTCTGGGAAAGCAGAAAATGCAGAAGGCATTTCTCCATTCACTGAGACATTATATCACCTGGTTTTGAGTCAGCCATTCTCATTAAATAGGGGTTTAAATTAACTCTGGTCAACCATAGCTTCATTCTTCTGACTTCAGGTACAGGAGAGGACAGTAGGAATAAAATGCAAGTCATCTTTAACCATTTGTTTCAAATTAATTGATTCTGAGGAAGAATTGCGTATGGGTTTCTATTCTCCACAATGAGTCATCATTAGAAGCAGTCAGGATGCCAAAGCAGAAGTCAGAAGAGGGGCTGAATTCAGTAAGAACTGACAAATCCTAGAACTAGTGTCACAGGTTTTAGGAACAGATGCAATCCACGGGCTGCTGCATACACAAGGATTTCTTTGTTTGCCACAGTGCTCTTCCACTGACAGAATCAAGTTTCAGTTAGAAAAGCCTGACTTAAATTAAACTCAAATACCTTAGCAATTTATGACTCCAAAACAAAAATCAAAGCCAAACCTCATGCCACACACTAGGAAAAGACTTGTGCATCTAGTAGTAAGTGGTTTTGTATGTTCAGGGATTTAAAAGAAAACTTACATGATAGAAAGCTAGGACCATCTTTGCAACTAATTAACTGCCCAGTTTTGACAAAAACCCGACCGATATCATTCTAAGCAGCAGAAGTGGATTTGTTTTGGTAAGATTCATCACTACAGTGAACTTTGTTATGTGTGAAGCCACAATGCAGTGGATAAGCCAGGCTTACAGATAAGACTAGAAGCCTCCATTTTATACTGGACATGCTGAAATCCATGGCTAGACTATATCAACTCCTTTTTGAACAGATCTAGTTCCCAGGTAGTCTTGAACAACAGTAGAAAAACCATTATTTTCTCGCAACTGTTGGAACTGTATTTAAGATAGTGCCAACAGACAGAAAAAAAAAAAGGCTAAGCGGAGAATATTTAGCATTATCCCTAAAACTTAGCAATGAGACAAACAGCTTTGGGACTTTGGAAAACACTTTTCATCCCTCAAATAGGTGGTGGATGAAAGCTGGCCTTGATGTGCCAGAACTACCCACTTGTTGGTGGCTAACAGTTAAAATGCCCTTGGTTCAAGGAGACTGGCAATACTGCTGAAATGGAGAAGAAGCAGGCAAGTCAAAAAAGACAAAAATATCAATGGGACACACTCATCAATATAGTTGGTACAAGAATATACTTGTTAACTTAATTCTATAGACTTTGTGAGAGCTGTGACAGAAGCACCATCTCTTGACCTGAAGACCTTTAATAAATACATACAACAGTTTCCTGCCATCTTAACTACTTTTAAGTGCGAGGTCACTCCAATACTGGATACGTGACTGTTTTACATTTGCCTCAAATAAACTTTTGCCCTAAGATCTTAACAAGTCTGACCAGGGATGACAATTCAACAAATATTAAAAACTTCACCCACCTTCCAAGACCAGCAACACAGTGTACAGCAATACAACAACCAGGTTCTTCACGAAATTTAACTTTAAGGAGGTTTAGCCAATCATCAACAATCTGGTTGGATGGTGGAGCACCATCATCAAAGGGCCAGTCCTAGAAAACAGGATTGCAAATACATAAAGATAGAATTCTTGTAAGCTGCATGCAAAGGCAAAAAAAAGGAGAGGACACAATAAACAAAAAGCTGACAGCTAAGGAAATCACTGAAACCTACAATTTTCTAATAGTGTAAGTATAGCAAGATTACAAATACATTCATTTTAATCAGTTCTCATTAAGCATATGATTTAGATCAAAAATTGAACCTTTTTTCCTTACAAGAAAAGATGTCTGAACATCTTTTTCTTCCATCAGCTGCTGGAATACACTGTTAAGAATTAATAAGGTGGTGTCAAATAATCTTTTTTTTGGTGAAGGGGCAGGGTGAAGAGAGAAATAAGTTGGCTTTGAGCCCTGCTTCTACACTACTTACCAAAACCTGAATGCCTTCTTTTTCCACCGGAGCAGTGTCATAAGTAGCTTCACACACTCTTACCACTGTGGTAACACCATATTTCTTAAGTTCCTAGGGAGTGAAAAAAAAAATACTGTAAGAGTAAACTATACTGTAAGTAAACTTCGCTTACCATTTATTTTCTTAATAAACTAATTTAATAACTCATTCCAAAATTTTCAGTAAACTTATGCAAATGCTTACCATCCTGCAAAGAACACAGAAAGCTGAAATGACTAAAAACTTGGGTGCTAGTGCCAGATACTTCAAGCTTTTCTGCAAACATAGTCTTATCTGCACACAAAGTTTTGTTATGTTGGATCAGACTTTTTTCCTTTAAGATCAGATCCAGATTAATATTGGTTAATCAAGGAGTCCATATCCAAAAGATCATTCATTTTAAAGGAACAGGAAGCTTCCTGGTCTGCAAAGCTACATACTTCACTAAAAGCATTCTGAGCAAAGTTCAAGTCTTCCCCTTCTTTCTCTCTGCTTAAAACAACAGGTTTGTTAGACCACTTAATGTTAAGAGTTACGAGCACAGGACAATGAATCATTCCAGTTCCTGAGTTGTCATAACAAAATTCAGCTTTCCATTTTGCTATTGCTCTACATAAAAAAAAAAAAGTAATCCCTCTTCATTCTCCCTGCAACAACCCATCAGTCACACTGCAAATGGCACAGTAATGATTGAAGCATTGCCTAAGCATACCTAATCTATTTGTGAGAGTATAAAGGCAAGCAAATGTTATCTCATTCTGTCTCCTGCAAATAATCCTGCACCAAATGCAGAAGTAGCTGTAGTACACCTAAAATCTTGCTAAGGAGGGACTTGGCAAACTTGGACCTTCCCACGAAGTAGCTTTGCAAGGAACTTATTAGCATACACACACACTTTATACAACCATGCTCTTTACAGTTCCAACATGCTAAATATGTGGTTTAGATGATAAATTCAGTACTAGCAATATATGCCAAGACAATGGCTTTAGTCAGTAGCATGTACCAAAGCACTTAAAGTAGCTTCAGCAGCTCTAGATGCAGAGTAAGCCTATTGCCACAAATTTCACTCAAGTAGATGCTATGACACAGAGGATCCTCTTAAGCTACACTAAAACCATGATCTGCTAATAGTGAAGGAAGCTAGGCAGTGAAAGCATATTGCATTCCTGTTATTTGTTCATAAGGTTCTGACCCACAATATGTATCACCATGCAGCAAGTGCAAGGAAATGTTACACCACTTCAGTCTAGTCTGAATGTGAGCTCCCACCACTAAGAGATTATTTGTATTGTTCTACACATAACTCTGCTAGATAATTCCTGTTTTCAGATCTAAACAATGTACTTAATGCACCATGTACTAGACAGTATAATTATTACTTTGCTTCACTCTCAGAATTGTTTGTGGAGGCCAAAGTATACGTGAACAGATTTGTCTGCAGATCTTTGAAGCATAGCACCAGTATTTGAAAAAAATCAATATACCGCCTCATGGCTTTCACAGCAGTTATCATCTAGTAAAGGAAATTGTAAATATAGCATGCTGTTCAAGCATTAAAAAAATACATAAGTAAGAATTCTGTACTGGCCTTACCTCTATAAATTTGTTTAAGGTTGCATTGGTTGGATTATGTGTGATCAGGAATCTCATGTTCTTGTAGGTGATTTCCACAGGAGCTGGGCGGTTCATTCGGGCCATATTGATTTAGTTAAACATGCAACAAGATTATGAAAGGATTAAAAAAAATTCCAATACAGAAGTGATGTAGAGAAACTGAAGTCTACTTCACTATACTCCACGTGAAATTCTCAGTGCTTGGAAGTATGAAGTTGGGAGCAATGGGAAATGAAATGAACCTCCTAACAAGAAGCAGCAATTCTTCAATCCAGTAATACTGAGGCAAAAGAAAGGCAGTGCACTGAGGTTTACCCCATCCAGGTCTGAATTCCGTTGTTAAATGCTCTGCCAATTTCAATTCAACACTTCTTATCCTGGTCAACCACTCTTAGGGGGGCTTCTTGGTGGAGTAGTAATGAATTTCTACAGTTCACTTGTCTGCATAGAGGTCGTGCTGTGCCTGGCAGTAGTCTCCACTGCCCTTCAGAAACTCCATAAATGTGTGACCAAGAACACCACAGAACTGCTGTAAAGAGAGGGGGGGGGGAAAAGCATAATGAGTACAGGTGAAACAAGGTAATTTCTAAGACATCAAGCTTCATAGAACGAAAAACTAAAAACACAGCAACCAAGCAATTTCACAAGGTTTATTTTTTCATTCCAAGAATTAGGTCTGTGTAAGAATCCTGTTACCTTTCTTAGCATGGATTACTTGAAAATAAATACGTTTACTTATTACAAAGTTTCCATGACGGGTTTTTGCAACACCAAATCCCATAATGTATTAAAATACCAATTTCAGATGTGCCAAACATAGCAACAAGTTTTAAGAATGCTCATATATAAAAAAAAGAATAGTTCTTCCAGGATACCCATACAACTGCCTTTTCCATTTTGAATTGCGAGACATCACAACATCTACTAAAGTTACAGTGCCTAAAATTACAGAAAAAAATGCTGAAAAATCCACCTGACTCAAACAGGAGGCCTTGAAAGTAAATGCAGTCTTTGTGGCCTAACAATAGAATGTGCGCTTCTGAACAGGCTTTTGGGGTGCATGCATTTCTAACCAAGAAACATTTCAAACACTAAAGGCTGAAGACCAATGGCATATGCTTTTAAAAGTCATTTTACACCATGACTTCATTAATATACTGAGATAGCAGTAATAGCCTAGCTAAAAACATATACAGCAAGTTAATTGAACAAGTCATTCCTGTCCAGTGGTATGCTGCTTAGTTATGGTTAAATTTATACATATAATTACTGCAAGATCCAACAAGGAATTAAGATAGCAAATGAACTGCTCCAAGTTGTGTATTTATTTGCAGATGCTGTAAATGAACGACCCATATGTGCTTGTATGCATTGTGGAACCCTTACAGCAGATACATTTCATTTTGTGCCCAGCTACTTTACCAGTGCTACTGCTTATACCTGCCTAGGGAACAAGTGGGAAGAAGAGGGGAGTTCTGTTTTCCAAAAGAGAGGTAAAAGTCGAACCCCATGTCCACTACATATACTTAGGTATTTGAAAGAAATATAAGCAATCCTACAAATATTTAGCAGAAAAAAATATTTATATTGATTAGTCAATTTATTTCATGTTTTCAGACAGTGCGTGTTATGTCACAGGCATGACTTGTAAAACAAACAAAATAAAGAAACACACAATAAACCCCAACCTGCTAATAAACACAAGAATGAAGTTAGCAGAAAGAAACTAAGTGCCAATTTCACATCCACTTTGCTGCCACTCCAGAGATGCTACCATCACCTGGTAGTGATGAAGACTATTGGAATAAGTTTGCCAGCTCTTGTAAAAAAGCAACTTCAGTTTTTATCTTTAACAACTTGCAAGACAGCAAGAACTCTAAATATAATAGGTGTGGAAAAGAAGTAAGAAGGATGCCCTTAAGTCAAAGGTCAACAGAGTAACAGGAACCAGGAGAATAGAGACACGGAAGAACTCCAAGAATCATCATCTGACTCACCAGCCATGCCCTAGCAAGGTGGCAGGTGTGCATTTAAAAGCCTCCTAGGACCAGATCCAGAAAACAGCTAAAATAGCAACTGAAAAAAAGAACCAAAGGTAACTTATTTAAAGTCACTTTCAATTAGTTTAAGAAGCAGAACAGCAAAAAGGGAAGGGGCAGCTTTAGGCAGATACAGCTGCACAAGGCCTTGTGCTGCTTTTGCACTGCACCGGAAGATCTCATATTAACCTCTTCTTAAGACTGCTAAGAAGAATCACAGACAGACCCTTGCCCTGGTAAATAAAGGATGAGGGAGTGAAGCTGTCAGAAACACAAATGCATGCAAGTGAGCTTGAGCACACAGAATGGAGTTGCTAGAGCGAAAACCTTTCAATCAGCAAAATGGAAATTTTGGGAAGGAAAGCACTATTAACATGTCGCCGTACCAGGGCAGGTAGGTAGGAAGAAGTAATCAGGATTCATCCAGTCTTCTAGGCAGGCTGCCCTTAGTCTGCAACTAGGACTACTCAAGACACCAGACAAACCAGTAAACAAGGAAAAGGGCAGGAAGCAAAGAATTAGTTAAGCAAAAAATCCTTCTTTTTAATGCGTATTGCTAATGACATCTTAGAAACTGGGTGCACAGTTCAAATTCTTATACAAAGTAGAAGCAAGTAGATTATGCAATGTTACATTTGAGTTCTATGTGTTATTAACCCTTACAAAGGAATTAATTTTGTTAATTATTGACTTAACAGTCAGTATTAGACACATCAGAACCTTAGTAATTCACACAACTAAGGACCTAACCAAGCACATACTTAAGCCTCACTTGGCAACTACTGCTGCCACATTATAAAGGACCATTTTCCTTTGATGTGAATGCCATCACTTGTCACCAATACTAGCAGGAAAGCTTCACAGGCAGACCAACTCATTAAGGCAGCAACATACTGTACTATCCCAAGACAGCTTCGCCAGCCTAGTTTCATTCTGTTCTAGGAGTCAAATAAAAATTAAAGATGAGTAGTACATGGGCATGCTGTTTGTGTTATGGCATTAAGCCAGAGTACAAGGCTTCACCTACCTTCAGCAAAAAGACCTGGAAGATGAGAGATCAGCTATGAAAATAGTGTTCCAGTAATTATGATGACATCAGGCTTTGAGGTAACTCAAATGATGTCATAAGCTTTCGAAAGTCTTGGAAATACAGCTTTGAAAGTACTATATTGTCTCATAGAGTTTTGGTAGGTAAGATATCAGAACAGTGAACACAGTGCATGAAAGCAAAAAGTTGCTTGAGATTCAAATGCAGAGTGTTGAATGCAGAAGGTTCTTTAACAGAGCCACACCAACTCATCATTTGTAGCATCAAGTTGGGTACCTCAGCATGTTCTTTTCAATTTACATACAAATCTTCCTTGAGGAAATTTTAACACTGAAGGATTTTGAAAAAGTAGCAGTTTCCATCCCAACAGAAAGGCCAACACTTAAGACTGCTGGAGCCATCAAAATAAACCTGGAAAACAAAGCTGAGGTTAATGTGCCAGGACCACCCACTGAGTGGTAACCTGTCCATTATAGCTGCATTAATTATGATTGTACAGTCTACTACAATTCAAGCAAGGAGAAGTTAGCAAATAGTCTGTTCAAGTAGGAAGATGGCATCTTGAAAGGAAAGGCTTTAATTCATGCCCTTCTCTGTGACAGAAGAGTAAAGTACCTGTCTTCACTGATAAGCAGATTCACATGGATGTTAATTTGGGGTTTCAAACAATCACTCATGTTTGATAAAAATGGTTTATGAAAGTAATCTATTAGGTTATTATTGATATAGGGAAAGTGGAGAGGTGCAAGGTTACCCCCCCCCCCGCAGACATTCCTGTTCACAACTCAAAAAGCATGCAAACAAAAGCACTTGTTTACACAGTTATATGACCCTTTATCCTCAGAAGATGAGCACAATGATTCACAGTTGCTCAATCCACCTGCTCGTAGACCAAAAACATTTATACCCAGAACCAACTATGTGGTCTCACATTCTAATTAAGTCAAGACCTGGCACACACTCATCTACTGAAACCACAGGATTAAAACTAGAAAACTAAAATGAACTAAGTTTCATGACCATTTGAGAACACCTGTAAGGAAGTTCATTGTTCTAAATTACCACCCAACAAAAAGATACTTAATGACAAGTATCACCGACTTCCTCCTACTATTCAAGACCTCAGCAGCAACTGCTAAGACAGTCAGGGAAGAACAGGAGGGGAAGGGGTACAAACTCCAAAGCCATTATGCAGGGTAGAGGAACACCTTCATAAGGTGCTCTTGACTATCTACTGGGCACATAAATGCCTGTCTTCTGATATGCACAGTGATAACACTGTCCATTTTAGACTATGGAAAGCATCCCACTGCCCATGAAAACACATTCATATCTCACCAATGGGAAGGGAGAATCCAAAGGTTTATCATAAATTTGTTGTGACATGCTCTATGCCGGAAGGATATTCTTGTGGTTCAAGTATGCAGTGAAGGGGAAAGAAAAAAATTATCTCAAAACTTCCTGTATAACAAGTCAATGCAGCTTTTAGAGATGATGAAACTGAGGCCATGTGACTCAATGTTCTTCTGCTTGGACCACAAAAATAATATGCAAAGAAGCCTTAACAGATATTGGAGAAAATTAGACATCACAGAAACCAATCCATCCCCTTGTCTAGCACTACCTCCTGGGTTTCCAAAAGCAAGGAATCTCCAAATGACTTAACCTGTCACTTCAATAGCAAACTACATAAATCCTGTCATTCTACTAAAAAAATATTCCATTATGTTTTAAGCAATAATATGAGAAATTTAGCACATACAGCAGTCATTGTCTGCATGTATTTCATCAAGTTAAATTAACCATGAATGCCTAACAAAAAGTTGCAACTGAGAACGCAGTAAGGACTTCCATTTAATACAGAAATATTTCTTGTATTGATCCAATAGAGTGAATTTTCATTTTGTTAAAAAGGTGACAATCTGTTGTTAGTTTAAGGTTCAGTGATATCCTTATTTGGGTGTTCTGGTTAATGTTTAAAGCAAGTGATAACTTACAGTCAGCCAACACGCTGGGATAGATCCGGCATTCTTACGTGGCGTATATTTTGTCAGAACAGGAAAGTTTCACTTCATAGAAGTTATTAGATAAGGCTAAGTTCTATTTATTTACTGTCTTACTGACACATTTAGTTTCAGTAAGACAATAGCATCCTGTTCCCTTGGCTCGTTATATCTGTCATTCATTTTTATTTCTCATTCTCATATTTCCTCTCTGGCTGTGTAATTTCTGTATTGCCTCTTCCACATTTGCCCCCTGAAACAACTCTGTTCCTGTAAAACAATTTCAAAACCCTTTCGTGCCCCATCACTGGAATATGAGCTGACATTTAAGTGTAATCTTCAGGTTTTCTTGATTTGGCAGTTTTATGAGATTACAAAGAGACAGGGTCCATACTTCTGAGTCACTGCTTTTGAAAGACTCAGCAGAGGCAGGTAGACATATTGGAAAGTTGTCTCCAGCAGAAATAACAAACATCAGACTACAGGACCTTCATGCCACCACATTGTATGGCTCATAACATTTGCAATGTGCATAGCTGGCTATCAGTGAGCAAGTGATTCTGCTACTACCGTAGTAGATGACTTGATTTTGTTAATTCTTTGTTCTTTTGGCTTCTCTGCTTTTGGAGGGCACCAGCAAGCCGTACATTGTTTGGTTTTTTCTGCTTAAATACACACTGTGTTCTGTGGTCACAGATGTTAGGCAGCACAGGCACTGAGATTACTAGGGGAGTTAAAAAAGGAAAACAAACCAAAAACTGGCAAGCAAAACCTTCCAAAGCTGAACTGTGATCCACCTCCAGAAGGAAATGCCTCCCTTGAAAAGACAGATGGCAAGGTCTTGAAAGCAGTTTCGGTCAAAATTAAGGTATTTGACTGTATTCGTGAGCTTTTGAGGCTCAAGGCAGGTTATTACAGAAATGTCTGCTTCAACATGTACTTAAATGACTCCTCTGCGGACTTTTCCTGCTGAACAATACCGTCTGCATACCCGAGTTCGGGCATACCCCACCTCTACTGCATAGAGCTCATTTTGGAAAGAACTCACGTCCTCGCTCGCAGCCGACACCGACTCCCCGCCCGAGCACGGCGGAGACAAAGCAGCTGCCCGGCCGCCTTCGCCCCGGCCGCCGCCGCGCACGTGAGGCTGCGGCGGGGGGCGAGCGCCGGCCAAGGCAGCCAAGCCTGGCAACCAGCCTGGCAGCCAGCCGCCCACGGGCAAGTCCCGGCTTGCCCGGACAGCCCCGGGCTACGGCTGCCCTGCGGCCGCGGGGTGCCAGGCTCCCGGCCTGTCTGTCCACATCTCTCCTCAGCGCGGAGACGCTGTCCCGGCCGTGACCAGCGCCCCGTGGGCCAGGCCGGGCCGTCGCCCCGACTGCGGCGGTCACGGGTTCGCATCACGCCTCGATCAGGCTCCCGACGCGGAGCCATCTTGTCCCCCAGAGCCGCCGCCCGGGTCGGCCTCCCCCCGGCAGGGGGCTCCCGGAACGGCCCAGGGCGCAGAGCCACGGCCGCGGAGGCGCTGCCCTTCCCGGCGGGCGGTCCGGCCCGGCCCGGCGAACTCCACCTCACAGAGCCCGGCAGGCAGAAGGTCGGGCCGGCGGGAGGGTAAGCGGCAGCCCGACTCACAAAGCGGCTTTGTGCCCGGGCCGAGCCGCCGAGGAGAGGTCGCCACCTCCTCCTTTCTCGGCGGAGGAGGGAAGAGGGGCGCCAGCAGGCGGGGGCGGGAGAGGGGCACCAAGGGGGAGGGAGGCCGAGCCATGCCGCAGCCAGGCGGGCTCGGCTTCCCAGCGGCCCGCACGACGGGAGACGCAGCCCGGCGCTTCGAAAAGCCACCCGCAGCCGGCGTGGCCCGGGTGACAGAACAAAGAGACAACATGGAGGAGATGGGGAAGAGGGGGAGGAGAGGCGCCGTAGCTGGGAGGCCAGCGGAGAGAGGGGCCAGGGCGGGGGGCGCGGGCGGGCGGCACTCACAGGAATATGGTTACTCATTGAAGACTGTAGCCTGATCATACAGCCGGGGTGCGGGCGCCACCGCCGGGGGCAGGAGGAGCAGAACCAGGAGGAGGAAGAGGAGGAGGCGCTGGAGGCCGCGGAGCTGCCGGCGGGGGTTCGGCGGCGGCGGCGCGGGGAAGGACCATACAGCGGCTGCGGCGGACGGGCGGCTCTGCGGGCGGCGCCGGGTGGACGCGGCTGCACCAGGAGCGACACTCGGCGCCGCCTCCCGCACGAGCGCCCCCGGCCCCGCCCTTCGAACGTCACTGACGAGCGTCGCGCCCACCCAATCAAAGGCGCCGTCCGCGCGTCTGGGGCGGGCGCGAGGCCGCGGGGGGCGCGGCGGAGGCGGGGCGGGCGGGCGTGAGAGGCGGAGGCGGCCGGCGGGAACCGGTTCGTGAATGGGGCCGGGGCGGGGAGCGGCCCTCGGGGCCGCGCCGGGACAGCCCGCGGGCGCCCCGCCCGCTCGGACCGGTGGAGGCGCCTTCTCCGGGAAGTGCCTGACGCGAGCTCCGGCTCCCCCAGCACGGAGAGTTCCAGACTCTTTCTTGCGCCGCCGTTGCGGGGCGGCCGGCTGGTGCTCCGCAGCCTTGTGGCCGCCGTGGCGGGGCGAGGCGGGAGAGTCGCTCCCGCGCGGGCCCCGCGTAGGTTTAATCCGTGGGACGCGAGGTGGCGCAGCGCGGGCCCCGCCTGGGTTTAATCCGTCGGCCCCTTCGCCCGCGGGCTGCAAAACCGCTCTGGCGAGTTTAATGCCGACCGGAAGCTCTTTAGAGCGTTCTGCCAGCCGATTAGCCCGTGTCTTTTAAGTCGAGATAAAAACCGTGATTCTAGTGTTGCAGATGGGAGCTCAGTCCAGGAGGCCAAAAGCGGTGTGAGAAACAGCAGGGCTCGCTTAGCCTTGTGCTCCCTCTCGTCCTGGGAATGTGTCTCCCAGGGCATAGGGGTTCCCGAGGGGCAGACGTGAGGAGGGGGAGCCGGCGGTGAGAAGCACCGACGGTATCCCTGCAGCACCTCAGGGATGGCGGCACGGCCGGCAGTTCCTGGCTGGACCCCGGCAATCAGGGAAACACCTCAATGTGGGTCAATGCCAGCTTTGTGAAATAACAGCCTATTTTTAGCTTGAGTTTGCCTGGAACTGTTCTAGTTGTATTTAGTTAGTTAAGTCTTTATTCTTCATGATGTTTCATTGCTACTATACAGATTTTCAGAGCTTGCAGAAGTTGTTTTTGATGTAAAAAATAAACCACTCCAATCTGAGCCTCCTCAAGACAGTATTGTCCTGTACAAAGGCATGGCTGCATTGTGTTTTTGCCCAAATGTCCTGCGTTTGTATAACCTGCATAAACCGTGGTTTGTCCAAAGGAGGTTTTCATGGTATCTGGCACGTGAGAGACGTCCTGTTCAGAATATGTCTGTACTATCTTTCCCTCCTCCTGGCTTCAGGTGGCCATAAACTAATTTCTAAGCAGGAGCCACGTCTCTGCTAGGATAATGTACTTAGCTTCTCTGGGCTATAAATAGATCTAGGCTGTATTTACACTGTGTTTTCAATTTACTGATTTAGGGCACGAGTGTGGTGAACTGGCAGCTGTTTCCACTTCGCCATATAAAACTTCTTGAAAACGTGCTCAGAATGCTATAAAATAAGATGATCTCAAGGTTACTGGCTGCTTGTAATATTGTTTACTTTTTGGTGGTTGCAATGATAGGAAGGTTTTGGGAAGAAAGAAATAGTCAACATATCTTCTGTCATTAGTAAAGTATGAGGAAGTTGCTCTGAATAGAGTTCTGTGATTAAACAGCTCTTTACCTGCTTTAATCCATGTTTGATTTTTGTGTTTGGGGTTTTTTTCCTCCAGCAATCCAAGCTTTTGTTTACTGTTTCATTGCGCAATAAACTGATCAGAATTTTAAAATCGAATTACTTTCTGCTGCAACATCCTTTGAGTGCTCTAGCACAGTAGTTTACTCTGAAAATACGTCTGGCAGTTTCTCTGAAATTATATACCTAAAGAAGAAAGGATTTAGCTCAGAAAATTTCTGGTCTAAAAGGATTTTTTTCTTTTTGAGTAAAGAACGCAATGGATCATTTTAATGATTTAATATTCATTTTTATTAGATTGACCCTACGTGGTCCCCCTAGTATGATTAATTATGTCATACTAGTTGTCACTTATGCAGTTCCTGTATTTTATGATCTGAGATACTTGGAGACTACAATAGTCTCCTCTTTTATATAATATAGGACAGAATCAGAGATATTTGTAGGGGAGAGAGAGACAAGTGGATAGTTAAAAGATGCCAGTTAGTGAACTGATGAAACAAAGCGGGTTGAGGAAACAGAAAGAGATGAGACTCCTAAGGAACTTTAAACATAAGAAAAAAATAAATGCTTGAAAAGAGAAATCTGTGGGCTATAATCAGAAGAGACTGATACTACCAGTATGAGAAGCAAAGATGTGATCATCACCACTGTGGTACTAGGAAGATTAATACAACTTTTATGATAAGAGGCTATAATAGGAAAAAGCTTGAATACATTTTTGAAGCAGTGGGAATGAAAAACAAAATGTGGTCTAAAAGGAATGTCCTTACCTAGTTGTCTATTCATAAGAGTTTTTGAAAGTTTTAGTAGGCAGTTGTGCAGTAAAACAGTCAATTTAATGAATACCAAAGTTTCAGAAATCGAAATAGTGGGTTGTACCTTATGATTGATTTCTTTTCTCCAAAGTACAATAATGAAAAAAAATCCCTATTCGCACTCTTTATGTAAACGTGTAAATATTTTATATGCTTTGCTAAACATTTTTGTAAAGAAAAGGAATCTTAGTATAATTAGGGAGAATTTTTTTACTTCTGATCATCTTTGTCAATCTTTCTGTACTTATAAAAGTTCCATTATATTACTTTTTAGTCAGAGGGACCAGAACAGGAAGTAGTTTTCAACATGCAGTCTTACAAAGACCGTGTATCACTTTGAAGTGGTTTTAATTTATTGCTACTATATGTGTTCTGTTTTGAGAATGCTACTTCTACTATGAGATCCATGAAAGTTAAACTTTAAAATATTACTCTTATGTTTTAAATATGTATCTTTATATAATAACATATAAATATTACTCAAAGGCTAAATAAAAGTACTGGTTATTAATATGCATGTCTTTTGCAGACACTTAACTTCTTTAGTCTTGAAAGTCAGTTAGTTGTTCCTAATGTTTGTCTGGGTCTTCTGTAACATAACATTAGGGCAAAAAACTCACTAACAGTTGTGTACTGGGAATAAATGTGACAATCTGAATTTGTTCAATTGAATGTAGTTTTGTTGTGTCTACATGGACAAATCCTATTTTAAATTTCAGTGGAATTGGGGATTTTTATATAGCTATCAATTTCATGTCTGTTACTAGTCTATGTGTATGGAATTAATGTATACACTTAAGATACTACTGGTTAGATCTTTGATCTGCTGATATTTACTGTAGCCTTTTATGTAGAGGTTTCTGAAGCTGTGGAAATGCTTATGTCATGCCAGTGTAAAAATGCCAAGTGAGTTGACTATCACTAGGTTAGACTGTCATCTAATAGAAAACTCATACATGACTAAGCAGATTAAAACAAAAAATAATTAAAGGAAAATAATGAATATAATACAAATCAATGTAGTTCTAGGGAAAACAGCTGTTGCCAAGAAAGCTGACTTAATGCTTTGATAAGATTACAAGATTGGCATTAAAGTAACTGCAGAGCTGTAACACTAAATGTTCATGTTTTCAAACAGTTTTATCAAAGGAGTGTAATCAAAGATCACTAAAAACAAGTGTGACTGATGCAAAGACTGATGAATAGCAAGTAGTGACGATGCCAGCGTAGTTCTTCAGAGTAATCTAGGCTGTTTAGTAACTTGTATTCACTCAGAAATGTGCTTTTAGTACCAACACTTGCAAAGTCATGCACCTAGAACAAGAAACCCAAGCAAAATTTTTAAGTTTTCAAGAAAACTTTTAAAGGAATATAGGGATTATAATACACAAGTCAATATGAGCACCCAGGGCAGTGCTTTGGTAACAATAAAAATGATCAGTATGTGACCCTTAGATATCTAATGTGAAATTGTGAGGAGGGATTTTTTTTTTTTCCTTCTAATAGCATCAATACTAACTATTGAATTATTGTGCAGATCTGACCACAGACCTTACCTGATCTTCTGATATATATAAAACCCCAACCAATTTGTGTGGAGCCTGTATGTGGCATTTTTAATGGGCCCTGTTACCTAGTCCTTTGTTTATATTTACTGCTCCACCTCTTAACCCTTTTTTGCCTCCTTCTTCAGGTTATGTTCAGTGCTGTGGCATCTCTTGGATTCTGTGATCCTCTGGTGAACAGGATAATGGAATGGAAAGGTCTGCAGGACAGTGTCAATTTGTGTTTGAGAGTGGTAGGTCCACAGCCGTGTCACAGAAGAGAGAGTGATACATTTCTGAGAATGCAAATCTGCAGAAAATATTCAAAGACTGGAAACAGTGAGACATATAAGGACTCTTCCTGTTTAACTCAAAAAGTAGGTGCAATGATATCTCACAAGGAGAAAATATGGGCCTCTAAAAGTTTCTTAATTTGAAGAGTAGGGTAGATTGGTTTATAAATGTATGACAAATTCACTTGGTCTGAAGTTACTGAAGATACAAGTTACTGGCTTCAGTACAGGAATTACTGGGTAAAATTTCCTATACTGTGATGTACAGATCATAAACCATAAAGTACAGACTTTTACATCTTGCAGTGCAAATTTAACAGGAAAAGAAGACTTTTAGTAAAAATGCTTTATTTCAGGTTTTTTTTAGTTAGTTCAAGCTCTTTATGGCATTTTTATCTCAATGAAGCTGTAGAATTTCTTGTGTATTGACTGGAAATTCTGCTTTTAATATTTCTAAAGTTTAATAGTATCAATAATTTAACTGAGTTCTTTTTTTTTATTATTTTTCCACTGATTATAATTTCATTGTGTGTGTAAAAACCCTCTAAATTACTGAGTTGTTGTTGTCTGTTCTTACTCTGTCAGCTTCATTTCTGCAGCTTGGTCTCATTTTTTCTCCACTCTAGCATGTTTTCCTCTTTATTTTTTCATGAATGTCTTCAGTCAAAATCTGTTTTCAAGCTTCTTTCTTTTCTTCGGTTCTTTAAAAAGTCTCACGATTGTTAACCATTAATTCATTTCTCTCCTATGTCCCAAGTTTCAATCAATAGCTCAGTCAGGATGTGGTTCTGTTTCCATGGCCTGGGCCCACATGGTCAGAGCACACATGGAGCCCTCTGCTGCTGGCACCTAAGGAATCCTGTTCTGCTGTGAGATTCGTGGGACAGACCTGTGCTAGAGGGGAAGCTTTCTGCTATGGAGATTTCTATGCTGATGTGGTAGAAGAGGGATACAGAATTTTTATTGTAGATCTATTTGTGATACTCTAGCATGTTATCAAAACTAAAAGTGTTTACAGTGCATTCTTAATATCTGTTTGGCTTCCTTGGCCATGCATATTTATAAAAAAATACTCTGAATTCATTGTGAGGATATAACACAGACCTTTTCACTATTAATGTAAATGAGCACTTCATATACAAGCTGTGGTATGCTAAAGGTTTCTGGTATAGCATCATGATCTTGGGCTGGATCTTGTCTGTATGCTTTTGTCATAATGACAATTATTTTCCATTTTCAGATCCAAAACTGGTTTCTGTATTTTGAAGAGAAAGTAATTTTAGTTTCTTTCTGGAACCTTGATTGTATGCATTGGCCAGGGACTGGTCAAAGGGGTTAGAGAACTACTACTGAGACTTCATAAATGCAACCAATATGAAGCCCTTTTCAGTTGTTCTTTGGAAAAATTTGGTGAATTTCTCATATTACTTCTGTCTGTTCAATAAAATAATTGTCTCCATAATGCCCAGTTTGTATTAAATCTTTGAAGATGTGGTAAAGAAGGATTTTTCATGACTGAAGAAATTACGATCTTTTACAGGCACATGCTGAAATAGTCACTTGGCAGGTTTAACATTTGTAATTGGCCCTTAGGCTACATATAATCTGAGTAGCTGGTATTTAAGTATTACAGGAGTAATTATAAAGATGAATAATTTCAGAAAATATTTGCAAAATATTGCTTACAAGTAAGCTTTCTGTTGTTAGGCTAGTCACAGAGATGACAAACAGGGCCTTTGGTGCTAATAGTGTATTCCATATTTCCTATTACTTTTTAAGAAATTTTGGCATAAGGATCCTATACAGCTGCTGTTAAAATACTGCAATAATTTTTTGTGTTACAGTTTTTCAACAATGCTACCCATGAAAACTGCTAAACTGATACTCTTAATGGTAATATCAGATGTTAAAGGCAATTACAAGAACATACTGCAATTACAGGGACTCGCAACTCTTCCTTTTTGAGAAGTTTCTTTGGATGAGTGTGAAAATTCATTTATGTTTCTAAAATGTAAGCCACATATTTTATTGCCTTGCACTATTAGTGCTGCAACCAGAAATAAACAGCAATCCCTTTGCTCAGTCTGTTCATATTACTGCAGCTATCAGTCAGTTCAGCATCCTCTTCACACTGCTCTGGATTTTTTCCCCTCTGTTGCTAGGGAAGAATACTCATTGATTTTTCTGTGGGTTTTGTTGGTTTTTTTTGTTTTGTGCAGCAAAATAACAATTTATTGAGATAGGAAAATTTTGCACATCCACTTGTATAACTCACTATATTTTGTCAGCTGCTATGCTGTACTGTTGCTAGATTCAAAGTTTATCTTGCCATTTACTGTTGGAATCCATTATTGTTAAAAATCATTGCCTTTAATTTTATTTCTGAGATTTGAATTAAAAATTGAAAAATAGAAGCTAAAGTTGGTAATGGAAGCTCTGTTGCAGTTGTATTCCATACTCAAATATGACCTTATACCATTAAATGACAAAATTATTATACAAGAAGGAAATTTAGAACGTCATAAAAAATATAAATTATTATATTTTCTTGGTATGTATACATGTGCTTTTGTTGTTTCTTTGATTAGTGAACATTTCTCTTTTATACAGTATTATAATTATCAGTGTATTAGAAAAGAGATATAGCTGTGTACAATTTAACAGGAAAAACAAATCACTTGGAAACCAAGGTATGTGTAATCTTATGATCTAAAGCTCACAAACAAGAGAGATTAACTAGTCTTGCTCTAAATGAAGAAAATTACATGTGTTTAAACATCAAGATGGAAGCTGTAAGCTGTAAGGAAAAGATTAGTAATTATCCAAATGGTCTAAAAATATGTAATGGCTTTTGTATTTGGATTTAAACAAGAAAGCATCTGAGAACTGTCAGTCTCCATGATCTAGTGCTGGAATTCTTTTGGATCCCTAATTTCTTTTGCCTTTTGCTTGAGTAAACTGCTTCAGCACATCAAAAATACACTAAGTCTTTGTCATAGAAAAAGACTTTTGTTGTGTCTTAGAGCAGGTACACTGTGTCAGGCTATCAGTAAACATGTACTTTTTGTGACATAAATGACATTCCAATGGTATTCCAGGTCTTAGGCTATTTTGCTTCCAACTTGCCAGATGAACTCTGCACCAGCCTTTGCTATGTGTACGATTATGTTGTTCTTTTCCCAGGTTTTCACAGTCAGAGTATTACTTTGTTCAACAGACTGTTGGTCAAAATAATACATACCAAAATAATGGTAGGGAGCTGTACCCCACTGAAAATATAACTGAATACATTGTAGTTTGCTTGAGCAAAATTCTTGATGCAGAACTGCATCTTTTTTACCCCTAGTGCCATGCAACTCCTTAAATTTTTCAAACTGGTATTCTTGAACCTGACATTGAGCCCAAAAACACCTATTCCTGTCTAATATTCCTGCAGTTCACATACTCAGATGTGCTCTCAGCACTACCAGCTGCAGGCATATGCATTTCAGCAGTAATTTGGTTTTCTGAAACTATTACTTCAACATGTTTCTAATACCACATGGATAATTTTTTTTAGTAATGAGAGTTAGCATCTCCACACCAAGAAAAGTGGGACACATTTGTTTCTACATCTGTTTAGATGTAAAATTGTGGAGCCTCTGCCACTATCCCCTATCTGTGTTTAAATGTTCCCATTGCAGAATTGCACAGTTCCTGCCTGAACACTACTGTATACTTGGGGATAGATAGAATTCCAGCAGTTTCCATGGCTGTCCAGTTTGTCATGAAAATAATATGATGGTAAGTTCTTTTCGCATTTGGTACTGTCCAAAAGTCATGAAACATCACTTAGATGTCTGCATCATAACATAAACAGAGCTGGGGCAGCATGTTTAATGTGTATGTGATGAAAGAGTGATGAAAGTGGAGAATAGTCAGAGCTATAGGGGCCAGAAGTACCTCAGGTGTATGTGGTAGCAAGCTGAAATAACCACTGTCCTTAGAGCCATAAAGGAAAAATAATCTGTTTGCTTTGTTCCTAGAGACACACCACTCAGAAGGGCAGTACGTAAACTGGAGAATATCACCACAGCCATTGAAGTAAGCAAGTGCACTGTTGTATGTTCAGGATGTACTTGGTTTATGGAATTGTAGATAATTGGTGAAAGTTTGGTTTAAGGTTGCCTGACACACCCCACTGTGGATAATTGTATGTAGTATCCTTGAAGCTGACCTTTGGAAAGGAGGGAAAAGGAGTAGAAAGATATGGAGCTAAGTGCTTAGTCTTACTAAACAGGTCTTAACAAGTATTTCAGATTAACAGTATTTGCAATGATAGAAAAAATGTAAGAAGTTCTTCAAGATGTCAGTAGAGCCACTATTTTCTTCAGACTCTCTGTCAGATATAAAAAGATTTCAATATATCAAAAGGAACTTGATGCAAAGGCCTCCTAATTACTAGAACAAAATTCTTAGGATGCAGACGAGATTAATGTAAAACTGATAATTATTTTTCTGCAGTACTTTAGGATAACTAAGGATGCTTAGAAGCAGACTCTCACATTTTCTTTACATAAAATATACTCTTAAAAGAAACCAGACTCCAAAATTCACTGACATAGTTCTTGTAGCTTCTAATTTTATTAGAAATCTCAGTATTTAAATAAACTTCATTGTAGAAAACATAATGAAATTCCAATATACATTTCAAGATCTAATTTTACTTAATCATTTTCATCAAGCAAGAAGCAGTCTGGAGACACTTTCAATGTCTAGGCAATGAACTTTAGAGACACTGCTCCTAAGGATTAACACTACAAATTTTGGAGGCAGGCTCTGGAAACAGGCTCATTATGCTGCTCAGTGCATGCTCTGCTGTCGTTGTTATTAGGCTCATAAGGCAGCTCTCATCCACACCTTCTCTGAAGCCTCTCATCCTAGTAGTGATCCCATAAGCCTCAACTTGAACAGAAACTTTAAGAACTAAGCACAGCTTGTACAAGAGAAAGGCTACCAATTTCTCTCCAATTTGAATAAAATATGTTGCAAGGTAATTCAGGAATCTTGACTTTTTTTTTTTTTTTTTTAAGGTACCCTTATGAATAAAACTGGCCATAAATACTTGTCCACTGCTCATATTTTGGGGCTTTTTTACTATACTATTTCCCAATTTCTATGTACTTTCACTATCCTTATTTAGGGGAGAAAGATATCCTAGTTTAGTCTTCTTTTAGCAAATAGCCTGAAAACTTTAGTCAGATTTTACTCCGCTTTATTCAGGCACAATCTAATATGATACTAATTTTGGAACCAAATAACTATGACTTCATCTCTGATCAAACGGTGAAGCAAAAGGTATATTTTGCTTTTGAAGGCTTGCCCTTTAGTTTAAAAGATTACTTGTCAAAAGTATCTATATTATTTTAGAACGTAGGTCATGTTTTGCAAGGGAATAGTCACTTGGGGATGCTCAACTTTAGACAGTTCCAGCATAAGGGAATTTACACCCTTGTTTACATGTTACAGATTCCTGTTCAAAACATGAGAAGGACTAGGAGACTAAAAATGGAATCAGTAGGAGTCAGCATGGCTCACTTGAAGATGCAGCAGACCAAAACCGTAGAGGAGCAGAATAAAACTTTAATTAGCTTGGCCAACTCTTAGAGGATGAAGCTGACTTTCTTTAGCCAGGCTACAGTAAAACGGAGGTAAAAAAAAATAGGCAAACATGGGGATAAAAGTTCTTGAACATAACCAGGAAATGAATAATTTTTAAAAAGAAAGACATTTTTTAAAGATACTATATTTTCTAAAAAAATATTTCTAGAAATACTGAATAGTTACACAAAAGGGGATGAGAGATCAATACAGCCTGTAGGTGAAGAAAATTATCAGTGAAGTAAATGACTGCTCCTGTCACTTGATAAACACTTTTAACCTGTCTAACACTATAAGGATAACACAGATTTAACGAAATTAATTTTTTAAATTATCTACTTATCCATCATAGTCATGAAAAAAAAAAGGGTTCTAAAGGTCCCTACTTAAAATTTTCTTGTTCACACACTGCTTCACTCAAATCCATTCATTCTCTAGAAACTAAACATTCTTCATTGATACAATTATGAATTATCTTAACTGCTTCTGTGTACTGTTTTCTCTACTTGCAGTACGAGTTCTGTATTTTTAAGGGTTTTCCCTTTCTTGTGTTTGATAACCCTTCCTTCTGCTTTTTCTCTGCTGGCATTATAGGGATCAGCAATATTGTTTTCTTTCTCTTATGTGCTGCAAGACTGCATATTTAGTTTTATTTATTCCTGTGATCTCAAGCCTGTGTCTTGGACACCCAGATACCTCAGTCTTCTTTAGAACATTTTTCAAGGATTACAGTTTTCAACCTCAGAAAATGTGTTGCTCTATTTCCCCCTGCTGAATTATCAGGACTACAGTTTACATTTAGTTTTAGGGATCAGTTGGTCTTTTCCCTTATGCTCTATATTTCTCCTATATTGTCTTTACAAAATTCTTCTAAGCTGATCTGTCCTTTCCAGTTTACATATTTTCTATCTTTATGTTCTCCTGTCATGTTATTATTAGAAAAAAAAATTTGTAAAATGTTGTTTTCAAAGTATCATTGCCTTAAGAGAGACTTACAAGGAAACCCATTAATCTGCATAATAAAAGTTGTAACAGAAAACAGGAAACCAAATGATAAAATACTCTAATCAGAAGTAAATTTATTAATTGTTATTTATACAAATTCAGACATTTAACTAAAGCTAAATCAAAATAATTTGCCTTCAAGTGAAAAACCAGACTAATTTTGGGCTGCACCTCACATAGAAACCTACCATAGTAGGAGACATCCAGCTTGCTTTTGCCACCATGAGTTAGGTGTCAAATGCGAGAGAGTGATCTACGCTTTTTGTATAATTCCGAGAGAGAGAGAGAAGTCCTTCTAGAGGCTGAAAAATCCTGTTCTGACATAAGTATTAAAGATGGGATAAATTGCTTTTCAGCAGTATTTATCATGACTATAGAGAAAGAATGAGCAATCAGAGTAAGCACCTGTATTTCAAACTGCTAAGGAGGTAACCTGAATCTTACCAGTCTAGAGTGCAATGGACTCTCCTTACCAATGGCTTTAATGTATCACCTATCCAAAAAAATTACCCCATCAGTGTCTGAAACCATGCTATGTGTTCGGCTCAGTTCTGAACAGTATCTCTTCCCATACTCTGGTGCTTTGAGTTGTCCTATATAATGGATTAATTTTTCTGTTGTCCTTACTTTGAGAAGATTTAGAAACCATAAAAACAGAATCCATCATCATTTAATTTCATTTTTGTGGCATTAAAAGGTTTATTTGACCTAAAATGATTTATGTACTTCTAAGGAAATTTTAAGAAAAAGGGCTTCACGCGGTTTTCAAATACAGCTGTGTCCCTGTATTGGCCTAATACTGCAGGGTCAGGGCACTTGATAGGAGTGCAAGAACTTAAATTTAATCCTCTCATCCATCTTCTGGTGTCTGAGTCTGCATCTCTCAGAAGACTCCCTTAATTCTCAGACTGTACCATGTCTTCAATATATATTGAGTGACTAGAACCTCTCCAACAAGATACAAAAACTTTTGCTCTTAGTGAATTGTCTACCTTCCTGCTCTTTTGATCTTTGACTCACTGATTGTTTATATTTTGTAATCATAATGGAGCAGTATCATCAGTGGTCCAGTACACCAACTGTCCCTATCACAAATTCTGTTCGGAATTCTAGTAGCTGCTCTTCTTATCCTGAGTACAGGAAGTTACATCAGGTTGTTTATGCATAATAATTTAAACAGAAGTCTCAAACATTCCAGGAAAGTGCATTAAAAACAAGTAATTTATTTTTTATATCTGGATTTAAAAAGGCAAGAAGGTCAAATATATTTCAGACATATTTTAAGCAATCTTGCACAATATATGAAACAGAACACTGAAAGGCTAGCATTGAGATTAGTATCAATTTAGAAGGTACAAATCCCTCAACTGTAGGGTTAATGGAGCTCTGTACTGTGAATTTACTCGACTTGAACTATGGATGTGTGTTGTAATGAGGAGTCCTTACAACAAGTGCAAGACAGCGATGAACTTGGCAGGAAAGATGAAGCGATATTTCTTTAGATGTTCAGAGATGATTTATTCCTCCAGCTGCATGGCTGGAGTTCCCAGGCAGACTCCAGTCATGGGACCCTGCTCTCTTCCCGGGCCCTAGGCACCCAAACCACACAGTCAGGAACAGGTATGGGGCACACGTGACATGGGGACAGGGACAGACCCGTACCCTGCAGGGTCCCTCCCCTGGGATTTCAGGGGAGAGGCACCTCCACAGATGCAATGTTAGTTAGTGTGAAACAAAAAGGAGTTTATATTCTGTTATCTGCCTTCTGTTGGGGGTGTGCAGCCAGATTGAATCCTTCTTTTCCTCTGTTTATCTAAAAGGTTCAATAGCTCAGTCCTTAAATATGCTTTTAAAAATATGGCTTCAACCATACACAGTGTTGAAATAAAAGAATTCAGACACGATTTTGGACAGAGTTTCTATTTATCAGGCTTTTTAACATGAAATACAGACCTCAGGAAGCACCATTTTCCACAGATTTTGATGCCTTTAATAAATTATATTAGTTGATTATCAATGCCTGACATCTCCCTGTAATTTGGGAGGGAAGTCCTATAATCTAAAATTAAATTTACTTTATGTAAGAAAACAGTTTTCCTGCTCAGGGGACAAGGTATGTAATAATTTCTGATCTTGATATTAAGGCCCTTCTAAATTGTAAGCACAATTTTTTTAAAATTCTAAATTGAGTATTAACAGTTAAATAATTGTTTTTAATTACTTTTTGTCAAAGTTTTTCTTCTGAACTAAAGAGTTTAAGGAAGAATTTGCTAATGCCCAACTTTCCATTGGTAGCAGTTAGTCATCTGGTTAAAAACAGAGGCATGCAGCATAAATGCCTTGGTTTTCTCCTAAATATTCTCCTAATTTATAAAGGCTAAAACTGATCTTTTAAAATATATTTACTAATTTAGTTAAATATTACAAATACATCAGCAATACTGTTGTTTATGCATCTCAGTATGGCTTATTTTTTCACAATGGTAAGACAGTGCTGATTCACTTGGTTTATGAACCACAGTGACTCGCAGGTTCTTTTTTGAGGAAATTTTGCCAAGTCATCTAGCAGTTGTATTTTTTGGTAAACTCTAAACAGAATAAAACTTTTCATTTTTCTTCTTTTTTTTTTTTCTCTTGATCTATTCTCCAGTTTATTCAAGCATCCAAATTCTGATTCTGTCTTTCAATCCCTTATATTCTCAAAAACCTAATATAAAGTACAACAGTAATAAATTACTCTTTTATTTGATAATTTACTTATTCACATTATTCAGTAGTATCTGGTATAAAGAAAATTTCTGTGGTTCAATGCTCAGTCATCTCTCCCTTTGGACAATGAACTAAAAATTTTAATTAAAAGAAAATAGTTGAAGTGGTTTCCCAAGTGTTTTGCACCCCTCTTTCTTTAGTTTCATCGAGATATTTTTATGTGATTGTTTTTAATAAAGTTATATGGAAGTATCAAAAAACTTTTTTGTAAGTTAATACGTATGATCTTTACCTGGTTTAGAAGGAGATTAAATTGGATTAAATCCAGAGATTCTCTAAAACACTTTTAGGGTGTCCCTTAAAGGCATTCATATTGTTTGCTTGTTTATTGCAATATTCTTCTGAGAACTGCAGTTGGCTGACTGGTTTGTAAATTCCTAATTACCTCTATTGCACCTTTTAATACTTGTTAGAATTCTTTCTGGAACCTTATTTAGTATGTCAATTAGGAAATTCTTTAGAAAATAGAAAATATGCATTTGAGGTTGAAGACAAATATTAAACCTAAGATGTTCCCTCCCTTAACAGTGTGTTAACATCAAGGCAGTTATGCAGGAGCCATTTCACTGCAGTGTAGAACAAAAGTAATAAATCCAGATCCAGCCTACTCTCAAGCAAGAATTGAGTGACTGTGGATCATGAAGGGGCAGGAATGCCTGTCTGGCATGTTGTCTGGCATGACACACAACATTTCTGGACAGGATGGATTTCAGACATGTCACTATCCTGGGATTTTTTATTGTCTGGGCAGCAGGGTATCACATTGTTGTGTTGTCATTTTGAGTCACTTACATACTGTTATGTGCTATATATGTCATGTGGTTGCCAAATCCTCAGTTTGGAAAGCTATTCCTGGGACCAACTGTTTGAATATTTCTATTGGGTCTCTTTTCAGATCTTCTTTGAATAGAAGATGCAATGGGATTTAAGGCTAAGGGTTTCCAGTTGAAGAAAATACCAGGGACAGGGAGGGAACAGGAGCAAAACTGTATTGGAAAAACAGGTGCTGTTCAGTCTTAAGAGCAGATCTGGTAGACACTGTGTTGAGCTTTGTGGGGGAAGAAGTCTGACTATAGGCTTACTGGATTTTTGCAAGGTTAATAGCATCTTTGTGAAAAATAAAAGCAAATTTTAATATCATTGCTTCCTATATAAATAGCTCTTTGTCCCACAGGTCTTGGCCAGACAAAGTCTAATTTGATAGCCCCTTTCCTCAGGCAGCCCAGATGACATGGGCTGTTCACCAGTGCCTGTAACTGGTAGGCCCTCTTTGTACTCCTGCTGCCACTGGGGCCATTGGGTACCTCCTAATCACTATAGTGATGTTATGTACTCCTTTGCCCTCATCCCACCCAACTTCCTGTCTTTGTGCCAGTCAGAAATGTTGCCCTAAGAACCATGAATGAGTGGTAGTATGGAGAAAAAATAAATAAAATTATTTCTAATTTCAACTTCTCTATGACCAATCTACCATTAATGGGCCCAAATTTAATGACGCAAAATCCTGAAGAAGAGGAAAAGGACATAGCTCATTTATAAAGCACACAGGACATTGAAGTGCTTTGACTCTGGTTATTGCAGCAGTACAAACAGCAATTAGACCCCAGGAAAAAGGTAAGTTGTTTCCCACTACTGGTTCCTTTCATCTTGTTTGCAACCTGTTCGTGCACAAGGCACCACAACTATTTATAAACTGCAAGTGGGAGCTAAGAATAGGAAGAGCTTTGTGTTTATGGGATGACAGTGTCAGGAGAGCAATACTTCAGCTAAATTGGGATGGCTTCTACAGAGTCCTATTTTTATGATTGTAATGCTGCTGGTATTTTGGGGACTGAAGTCTCTCAGACAGGCTCGGCGTCATGTAATTTATGTCTTCTCACATGTAAAAATAAACAAAGTTATGTTAAAAAGCTGTACTCCCTTTTTTATTTTATTAACATCAAGATGAGTAAAGCTTTTTGGCTTCTAATATTAACTATATGAAATTAGTTGATAGGCCATTTACCAGAAAGGGCCAAAAGGTGGTTGTTACAATACTGTGTTGTTTTAAGAAGAGGGTAGGGGCATGGGTGAAATGGCTAGATGCATTAAGGGAAAAGAGCAGGTCTTCCAAAAACCTTGCAATGGTAGAAAATTCATTGCAGTTCTAGCAGGTCTGCAGATGTTTGCAAATGACCATCTCAAACAGTATTTTTCTTTTCCTTCTTTCTTTTGTTGTAGGTTAAAAAAGACACTGCACAAAGGAGTGGGGAACCTAAAATTTCCAGTCTTATTTGCTCTTTGCAAAGGGAGATACCATTCCAAAACTTAATTGAAGAAAATTCTTATAAAAATCTTCTCTAGCCTATATTCCACTAAGAGATATGGTGTTTGGCTTGGAGCAATTTGGCCTATTACCTGGTAAATGCTTACTTGAAAGAAGAAGCAGAATTTTTTTTTTCCATGTGTGTTGGATGCACTGGGATAAAATGCTGTAGAAATAGTTGATAGGAGCAGATTGACTTAACATCAATTTGGACTCTTACCAAACTATTAGATTTTATTACTGGAACAGACAACTGCAACCCACTTTTGCTATATAGATGTTTCAGAACACTATTTAAAAGATATAATTTTAAGTTTTCAAAAGAAAAAGTTTTTTATATCAGTGAAAACTCTTCAGATTTGGCAAGATATTTATCTCTCATTTGAACATAGCAGCAAAATAACAGTGCAACCTGCCTTATTCCCATCTTAAAATGATGGAAAAAGTGTTTGCAGTTTTGATTTGCAAACTTTTTGAACTGGAATAAAAATCAATGCATTACTGCTCAGTTCATGGTTAAAATACCTTTTAAACATATCGTTTGTACTCATTTAATACAAGTGTCTTCAGAGGCAATGAAGAGTGAGTCAGTACCGGGGTAGTTACTGTTTTTGACTCTTCCATGGTTATGACTGGGAAAACATAGTTAAGAAAATGATAGCCTCTCAATTTCTGCAAAATGCTATTTAAGAATAATGCAACTTATATAGCACTTGTAAAATGTAAAACAAGTACAGACAACTCCCTGTCAATAATTGGCAATTACCTTTTTTCACTGTCTTGTGATTTGGAGATCTGAGATGAGAAAGGCGAAGGGAATTACTCAGTTCAGCTGTGCATTGTCAAGATGGAAAATGAAAAGTAAAATAAAGACATGAAGTTAAAAAAAAAGTGGGTAAACTTCCTTTTTGTTATCCATAAAGATTAAATAAACTTGTACTCTCATGTGATTACAAAACAAAACCAAAGATGTTGCTATCTGCTAATTGCAAGTAAATTATACAAATTAACAAATATTGATATTCACAGAGAGCTAGTATTGTTCCAATAGATATATAAAGAAATATTTTATTTGTTAATATTGCCAATATTTCATTTACAGTGAAAGAGGCTAGATTAATTAGAAAGCTAGTAAACTTCCTCATTGAGAATTTTTTTAATGTCTGAGATTGTATACTAGAAGAAACAATTGTTTATGTGTGTAAAAATGCTGTGTTGAAACTAACCTACTTTCTTCTTTGGTAAAAGGAAATCAAGTCCCTTATTTAACATTCTAAAGCTACAAATAAAGAGAGTATTCTAAAAATTCAGCAATTCTTTGCATATATTTATATTCTTTACCTGCTTAAATGCTAATGTGGGTGAGCAATCTGTAGCAAAGACCTCCTAAACCTTTGTTAGTGGCTGGAAAAGCCTAGAATCCAACTGTAAGTGCTCTTCCAACCTAATGTCCATAATCAAATGCAAGTCTTACTAATGGCCTTAGGGGCACGGAAGTGAGGTACTGACAGCTTGTGGACTTCTTGTCCAAGTTAGCCTGAAGTTATCTTTCAAATACCAGTGCTTGTTTATGTGTTGTAGTCCTCTTTCTTACTCCTAAGGTCTCCATGCCTCCAGATAAGGCTGAATCATTTGTATGCTGAGGTAGAAAAAAAATACTGATATATTTTAAGACCAGCATAATTTTAATAAATTGTTGAGTAACTGAAAGAATATACAATCCATGCTATGTCCCTAAACTGATTTTGAAGACTCAAGGGAAACTTTGTACAGATAATCCAGTAAAGGATTCCTCTTGAGGTCAGAGCTAAATGACACGAGACTTTGGTATTTCAATCAGTAGGATGTAAATAGAAAATTATTATTAAAAAAAAATAGAAGAATGGGGCAGAAACCTCTTAGGGAGTCTGTTTCTGAAGTTTGTGTTAGATGTATATCCTATAAGTATTTGTTACACCATGAGCTGAGTTGCTTCAGTGCTGTACACAATCATTCTCACTCACTCAAAATTCTGTTAATTCTGTACCATATTAAGAGACCTTCTCATTAGTTAAAGTCATAAGATGGCAGATATTTAGAGTTGCAAACATTTTTACACTTACTTGACAGAATCCCAATCATTATCTTATTCAGATATCAAATAGAGAAGTCTAAAGGAGGAACAGTTTTTGGATAATATTCTGACAAAATAAAACCATTTGTATCTCTAGAAGAAGGTTTGGAAAGCACAGGCAGATTAGAAGTGTGATCAAGTCAGGTCTGCAACATCTGGCTGGTTGGTATTTACGGGGATTTAGAGAACAATGCTGATGGCACGGTCCTGCTATCTTTCAATATATTTTTAAAGTTCCTTTTATCTTTTGAGAATTCTGATGAAGCATTTAGGAGGAGACAAAATAATAAATTAGAGACAAACTAAAAGCATGCAGGAGAAAATAATATAAAAGAATAACTGCAACCTTTGGTGTAACATATCGAATTTAAATCTGGAATACCATCCATATTTTAGTAAATGTAAAGATCAAGAGTATGAGTTATAATAAGTTAGAATGTTTAAATAATAAGTTAGAATGTTTGAAATGTTGGATGCAAATTCTCTTCTAACTGTGATGCTGAGTGGTCTCTATGTATTTTGTAGGACAGTGTAAAACATTGCCCTTATTGATATAACATGGGAACCACAATGCAGTGCACAGTTAATTGAATTTTAACTTTTTTCAAGTTTAGACTGTAGTGTATAAAAGCTGTTCTTTTATTGTGGTGTTTTAGTTGTTCCCTAGAAGCTTACTATGTCTAATTAATGCCTACTACACATTTTTGTATCCTATCATAACATCTGTAATTTGTGTGACCTTCATTATGGATAAGTTTGCAGCAGGAAAGTAAATCTATTGAAAAAAACCCATCATCTTTTTCTTGGAAAAATTCCCTTGAATAAAACAAGTTCAGTTTGTATCTTGCTCATACTGCATTGCTTAGAATAGTTTCTTTGTGCACAGGACACTGTTTCTGTCTTGGATTTTGGGATATTTCTAACATACAGGATTCATCAAAAATTTCATCCTCTCTTCATACTCTTGATCTTTACATTTACTAAAATATGGATGGTATTCCAGATTTAACTTTGATATGTTACACCAAAGGTTGCAGTTATTCTTTTATATTATTTTCTCCTGCATGCTTTTAGTTTGTCTCTAATTTAACACTGAGATAAAGGACTTTTGCTTTGTAAAAGTGATTTGCTATGATGAAATTCTCCTGTCTCTATTTTAATCTTTGTTGATCTGGATTTACTGTGACCTCTCTTAAAGAAATTATTTTGTCTAACCTTTTTTCTTTTTGGTTTTGTTTTTTTTAATTAGGATTTAAATGATTGTTTCAGCTATATCTCTGAGTGGAGTTTTTTGGTTGGTTTGTTTACTGAGGTTTTTTTGTGTGTAGTTTTCCTCTTCAGATTACTTCTGGTTTATGTTTGTTGTGTTGCTGTTTTCTTGGTGACCTACTTGCTGTCTTTATGTCCAGACTCAGTCTTTTTGGCTATGCACTTTTTAAAAGGCTGTTTCTTGAAATCTGCCTGCTTGAACAGCATACAAATCAAACATTTCAAGTCTTCTTCTGACAGGGTGCAATATTTGCCATAGCATCTCTTACTTTTGGTGGTTTTGTGTGTTGGCTTTAGCTCTGCTACTTTAGTGAATGTATAGTTTTCTATCAACTCTAAGATATTGAATACTGCAGTTTCTGGTGTATTCCAATTCTAGTTGAAATGTCAAGGTGTGGTTTTCCTTGGACACTGTTTTGTAAATATGGCACTTCCTTATAAGGTTAATCTGTTCCTTTATTACTGGAGAGGCACCCCTGTAAAAGTAAGCAATTGACAAAACAAAGTTGAAAATATATTCCTGCTACTCCCATTCACATTCCTGCTAACTCCATTCACTTCTCTGGATTTAACATCAAGGATATATTCATATGGCTGATTTTAGCTGGCAACAGTTAAATTGCTATAAAGTCTGTGGACGTGTAGCACAGACTAAAATTTCAAACCTTCAAAGTCAAGTGATGCTAAATCAAACTGGGCAGTAAAAATGTCTTTTAGAGGTGAAACAGGGCAAGAAATGATAAATTGTTATCTATTCTGCTGTTCATTTATGTGATTTCATAGCCTGTATTGAGAGTGAATCCCCTCTCCATTACTGTGTTGATAATTTATTTTTCCTGATGGTCAGCAACTGAAAGATTAAGTTGCAAAACAGTAAGGGACATTATCTCTTCAGTGACTTTTAAGCTCACACAAGAGTTGCAAACATGCAAGGCAGGTCACAGAGTGAGAAAAACTGTAAATACAAAATATTCTCAGTAGTGATTAATAACAATTACAAGGAGAAACAATTGTGGCACTCAGAAATAAGTCCTTTTCTATCCAGAGTCTGTAGAATTTAACATAAACTACAGACTTAAAGTGCTGCAGCAGCAAATTGACTGTTTTAAAGACTACAAACATATGCACAAACATAAAACTATGAGTAAGGCTGAGAAACTAAGCACTAAAAAGTTCATAAATGCCAAAATGAAAAATGCCTCTGCAATCTTAATTTGGCATCCCAGTGCTTATGTGTTATGACATAGAAGCACATATTTATATTATTACCTAATTCATTACAACTGACAGTGCATACTATTGAAATTCTTTTCTGAATCATTACCTTTCTCACAGATTTTTTTATGAGATGTATCACTTACATCTGGAAGCACCACAATATTCGATGATTTATTACTTTATGCCATGTGAAACAATGGAATATTTTATCCTTATCTAATTTAAAGGAAGCTGAAGTATGGAGAGGTTAAGGTCAAAGGGATCCTTTAATTTCATGTATCTAACTGAGAAGACTGAGGCCTCATTTTTTCAAATTAGGTAGTATTTTTAGTAAGCTGTATGTCTAGAGCAGAGGTTGCTCTAACAACTGTTACAATGTGAGTGCTTAATACTTAAAGAAACAGGTTTTAACATTGCAGTTTTCACTTTTTGTCCCAGGCAGAGCAGCTGAGACAGCCAGGAAAATGAAAAAATATCTAAATGTGGGTGTGATCTAAATCATTCACTTTGTGAAGATGGTCTAGGAACAGGTTTCTCATCACTCCAAGTCTTGTATAACTTAAATGTGTTCAGTGAGTACGGAATTTCTAAGGATTTTGACTTCTCTTTCCCAGGACAGAGTATGTGTCAATGACACTTTAAAGTTTATAATGTGGCCATTTAAGATGGTATTTCACAGGGACGATGACAGGTTCATCCTTTAAATGTCCATATCTTGGTCAAGTTCAAAACTGTGGCACCAAGTAAGGAAGAAGGGAAGGCAAGAAGAGTGAGATAGGGCTAAAATATTGCCAAGAAGAGACCTCTGATTTTTTTTATTATGTAGAAAACAAGTTGGGTTTCCTTATTTCCATCTCACAAATAACCAAAATATTAATGCTTTTGTTTTCTAAAAGTTTTCAAGCTCAGCTAGATTTCCAGCATGGAAACTATCATCCTAAACAACTGGTGTTGGGCAAGTATAAATTATCTGATCCAACTTCTACTGGAAGGTGTTGGCTATGGTTATCTCAGCCACCTGCCCTCCCTGTAAATCAAAGGGCTTCATTCTGCCTCTAGTTAGATCAGTACAAGTCCAAAATATTTTCATTTTTTTCAAAATAACATCAGTGAAAAAGTGATAGCAAATAATAAAAATAATGTCAAATTAAAAAAATTATAATTTCTGAAAACAAGAAATCTTAATTGACCCAGGAAAAAAGAGGATCACAAAATATCTCTTTTCTCCATTGCATTTTTTTCCTATTCCTTTTACCAATTTTCTATAGAAGTTGCAAAATAGGATTCATGTTACTAAGGTGGTTGCACTGTTGGAAGAGAGGAGTGGTAGCATTCATGTTATTTTTCTACATTATAACAAGAACTACTTTCATTAAAAGGAAAAGATATTGAAATATCCAGTTTACCATAGCTAGAATATTTCTCAGATGTGTACATTTTCAGAAATCTTCAGCAGAATTTAGTAGCATGATGAATGTCTGGAAGAGTTCTCTAATTATTACTAGTGATCACACTTGAGTTCTTGAAATTTAAAAGGCTGTTTTGACAGAATTTCATTGGGAAAAAAAATCTACTTTTTTTTTTCTTTTCCCTCTATATCAAAATGAAACTGATATGAAAAGCTATTGGCAAATGGAATTGTTTTCCATATAATCTCACTAATTAACTTTCTTTCCAGTAGAGTTACTAAGTACAGTAGCTATTGCAGTTCATCTTTATTAACCGAGACATGGCTGGCAAATCCACTTCTGTTACACTCCGTGAGATGCAGTTTAATAACCAGTGTGTGTCAAATGTCAGCTCTGCTGTTCCTCTTGGGATTCTTCTGTCAAGAGAAGACATGTTCTGTCTGTGCTATCCTGGTATTTTCTAAAGCCATCCTCCAATTTGCTTGCCCAAGACCCACAGTGGATTCAGAAATATAAAGCAGGAACTTTTTTAAATTACTACATGAGTAGTTTAAAATAAACAATTCTTTCTGCATCATAAGGAAAGGTGAAAATGCCATTTCAACCAACTCTTCCGTAAAAATCTATTTTAATGCCCAGGAGAAGGAGTACTGCTACTATGTAGCAATCCTGAATGAGGCAAAACTTGGTTGGAAAGAGGGGCTTTCTTCTCTGGGTTTCCAAAGTCAGTGATATTCTGGTTCCTGTCTGAATTACACACTGGTGATTTCTCATTCTACTTTAAATAACTGTCTGACATGTAGTTATTCTAAACATACTGTCAAAGGCTGTAAAATAGAAGATACAACATCTAGAAAAATTTTGTTCTTTGCACAAAATGATATGGTTATCTGTCTCCAAATTTACTTTGGGAATTCATTTTAAGGATTATAATGCTTTGGCACAGAAAATTAAGTGTCCTTCAAATATGCTATAATTTCAGAAATGTCATGGTTTTAGTTAGATGACTTTATTTATGACTGCAATATACTCTGTTTGTCATGGTGAGATGCTGGAAATACTGGGATTGAATCCACAACTCTGCAGGAAAAGTTTTACTGAAAGTACATGGAATTTACCCTCAGCAAAAGCAAAACTGTTCCAAATGGGGGAAAATATTGACATCTTCTTGATATTCTTACCTTTATCTTCTTTTCAAAAGAAATAATGCACTGCCATATGACCTGCACATAAAAAACCACAAAGGCATCAGTTTACAGGTAGGAACTAATAACCACTCTCTTTTATTTGAATAAATGCAGAAAATAATCATAAACCAGTTGCTTTTTGGAAAGTGAAAGTTCAGTCATTTGGGCCCTTTATGTGTTTTTATGACAGAATTCCATTTTGTATTCCTAGTCTTGTTTTTGAAATTATAATATATATCCACAGACATGCATGCCTACCCATCCTTCCATACGGGTATATGTTTATTTGTTGTGTACATATAAACTAGATGTTTTAATACATATTCTGAAGTGCATAACATTGTTTTGTGAACTACATAAACTGAGTGAAATACTGTATTGTTCTTTGTCATCGATTTTTAATAATGTATGACTGTGTTCAACTTAAAAAGTCCTTCCTTGCACATCAGAGTGCTTTGTTTCTTGAATATGAATAAAACCCATAAAGACAGAGTATAAGTTAAATTGATATTTTTCTTAAAGAGTTAAAAAAAGAAAAGCTAAAAGATAAAGTTGTGAAGACATAACTGGGAAAGAGAACAGGAAGAGGAAAAGAAGAGAAATGAGAAATTTTAGTCGTGTAAGGCATTGAGTAAAAATAAAGATCTGGGCTAGGTTAAAAGAACAAAAATAAAGAGAGAAGAAGTTAAAATCATCTGTCCTGAACTCATTCTGTCAGTCAGAGATAGGAAATACCACCTTCAGAAATCTGAATACACTTTATCCATTGACTTGTCAATCACGGAAGAATTTCAGTTCACTGTTTCCAAAGCCTTATTTACACCATTGTAGGAGTTACTGAGTGAGGATTAGAGAAATAGGAGACTTATTTGGGAATACAGTTTCAGGAGGAGGTTAAATGAGATAAAAAATAGAGTGAGAAAAATGGAGAAGAGAAAACTAAATAGAGAAATAGGGGAACTAAAGAAGAGAATCTTGCAGTAAAGTCTTTTCAACATAGACTGCCATGTTTGCTGTTTTCTTCCAACAAATTTTTGTCCAAAATGATCAGGTGATGCCCATGAGTAAAAAGTGCTAGATGCTCTAATTCTTCTTTAGATAATTAAAATTATCTTGATACCTGGGAGTCAGGCTGTGTGACTGACTCATAGTCACGGCATGACTTACTTCACGCACCTTACTCCTAGTTTGGAGCATTAAAGTGAGCAACAGAAACATTTTCAAGCTTGAATGCTCACTTAAGTCCTAAAACTAAAATTAAACCTGAAATAAATAGCCAGGAGCAGTCTGTGTTGGTAGAGTTAACACTTCTGATCAGCTTCCTTCAAAGAAGGTGCTTCTTTCACTGTGTGCATGGTTTCTGAGAGTTTGCACTTGAAAATGTTGGCTTCACTCCTCAGAATATTTCTGTGCCATCTGTAAGTTTTCCACCCTCTTATTTTGCATTGTCCATCTGTTTAGACTAGGCATTTTCTCATAGGTCCTGACCACAGTGTGCTATCCTAGAAAGTGAGATGAATGACTATTTATCTTCTGGACTCAGAGCTTTGCAATTTTTAAGGCATGGCTTTTCCCCACAGTCCCTGCAAGTTGGGCAGACAATGGTTCTCTCCATTATCTGAGGCACTAATGTCTAATACCAAAAGATGCTTAATGTAAAAGTCTTTCCCTCAGGTATAGGCAACTTCTTCAACTTTGCAGAGGCACGACCCTGCAATTCATGCACCCTGTGACCTTCTGCCACTGACCTACTTCTGCCACCTTACACTGGATATCCCTGCATTGCTTGGGGACCTGCGCTGAAAACTATCTCCTGCAGGATTGCCAAACCAGGCATCTTCTCAGCTATCTTTTCTTAGGGGACCAATTTAGAGGATGCTTTCATATCATTTCCAATCAATGATATAAAGACTTTTACAGTCTGTGTGGAAGTGGATACATTAATTCCCTCAAAAAGAAATGTTGGGTTTTTTTTCCACTTCTATGGGAGGCAAAAAAAGAAAAAAATATTTAAATTTTCATTCTAATATATCAGGATCTGGAGAAGTCTTCTGCTTTTCTGTGAGAGCACTTTAATGAACAGAATATGGGTTAGAGTTAAAAGAAAAAAAGCCACATAGAAACAGTTTCATGTTATCAAATTATTTACTTGTTGGGAGGGAAAAGACAGAGCAGTTTTAAATTGGGGTATAAGAAAAGACAGAGCAGTTTTAAATTGGGGTATAAGAGAGTCAGGCTTTGATTTCAGTTGTAGTATATTTTATATTTTTCCATTTGAAAAGTAAGACTTTGAGTCTGGCAAAATGGAGCAAACCACTAAAATCAATTTATGGAGGATAAAATCTACTTTAAAAAAAGTATTTCAAAAATCACAGTAGGCAGATATTAAACATTAATAGATATTGATGTATCAAAACAGAGAAAGAATCACTTCAAACTTTAGGCTAAGGACAACTCATTTTGAGGATCATTTACACAGTGATTTTTGGCCTATTTGGCAAAATTAAAAAGCCAAATATGTTCTGTAATAAAGAAAGAAAAGAGTTTCATGTTCTGCCACTCATCCTTCATTTTCCATAGATATTTTTGTATCATTCCTCTCCTGAAAGACTTGAAAAAAGAATTATGGGACTTTAACATCTGTATGTGCATTACACCACAGTCAGGATATGTGTGGACTAGTGGAAGGCTTCCTGTATAACCTCTAGAGCTCATTTCCTTTGCACTTAAGACATCTGCTTCTTTTCTGTAAATTAAAAGAAATAAAACTTTGCTAAAATATGCAGGAATACCCAAGACTATAGCACTATAAACAGCAAAGAAGGTGTAGAATCATAGAATGGTTTGGGTTAGAAGGAACCTTGAAAAGTCATCTAGTTCCAACCCTTCTGCAGTGAGCAGGGACATCTATAACTAGAGTAGGTTGCTCAGAGCCCCATCAATGATCAGCTTTGTCAAAAATGTGTGGGTGAAATTGTCAAAAATGTGTGGGTGAAATGATGCCAAACCTTTTGGAAAACTCCACAGGTCTAGCTCCAGTTCAAGGGATGAAAAGGAGTGCCTCTTTGGGAGGAAGTATTCCTATTTCTCCTGCAATTCCAGTGCAGCATTCTTTCTTTGGCTTCATATCTCAACCACTGTGAGGGAGCAAAGCAGATTCTCCTTCCTGAAGCTCTAAAGTGAGCCAGATCAACACAAACATAAACACAATCAAAATGAGATTTGAAGGGTCTTTGTGTGTAACTGCCAGAAGAACAATCAGGACTTGAGAACTGGCTGAATAGCAGGTCACAGAGGGTTGTAATCAGTGGCACTGGGTCTCATTGGATGCAATCCTGTGCAATGTGCTCTAGGATGAGCAGGGAGACTGGATCAAATGATCCTCTGTGGTCCCTTCCAACCTGACCTATTCTGTGATTTGGGCTTCATTTTAAAATCAACTGTGGTTTAAGATGGGTAAATAAGATTTTAAAAGCAACATTTTACAAACTAAAAGACTTGTTAAAATTTGTCTACATACTGAATTATCTGAGATTCTTCACTGTGTAGTAAACACCATGCGCAAAAAAACGTAGAAATGAAAGTTAAGGTACTGCACAGGTACAGCAAAAATTAGCTAATAAAACTCCAGCATCTTGGTTTCTATGTGTACTCTCACAACTGTATAATCATAGTGAGCTTACAAGCAAGAATAGCATGAAAAAAAGGGAGCTTTAATCACAGTATTTTGAAATTGGGAGTATATCATTCAGCACTGAAGCTATCTCCAGCCAAATGAGGGGCGAATTTACTTTATCACTAGATACCAATGTTGCTATGTGACTAAACAAAAGATTTCAGATATCATTGTTGTCAGGACTTTCAAGAAAAAGAGTTTACTCTCACTATAAAATGTAAAATGCAAACTGATCTGTTTCATTGGAAATACCTGAACATTTTTCCATGGTATGTTATCTGTGAAAAATGGAAAATCTATGTAAGCTAAACAGCAAATAATTGTTCCAGATGTACTGGATTTCACATTACATAATCTGTACATTGTTAAACTTTCACAAAGTATTAACCCAGGCTACACTAACCCTCTTAAACTAAGCATAAATAACACCAAAGAACTAGAGAAGTTATGAATATGTCAATTTTTAAATGTGTGAAACAGTTCTACTGCACAAAATTAAACATGAATTCAAGAAATACATAATTTAAGCATAGACAGAATATTTAATGCTGTTACTTGAACAAAGTCATAAAAATACCAATTGTTCACATTAAAAATGTTGTCTGAATTGTAAGGTTAATAAATAAGCATTGCTGAATTGTGATTTAGAGGCTCACACAAATACAGATGGCATCTAGAACAAGACATCTGAAAGACAACGATACTGGGCAAGATATTAAGACCCTTCAACTTAGATTTTTTATGTTTAGATGCATATAGACATGCCTATAGCCCCATTATAGTAAATGGAAATCCTATTAACACAGTTGGAGTTGAAAAAGCAGTTTAGTTCACCTGAGAGCAGATATTAAGGCTATGACCTTACTAGCAAATAAAACAGTTCCACAGCTTAGATACCTGTAATACTTAAATTTAGGTGGTTGATGTCATAGTGTTGTCACAGCTGTTTTTTTTCTCCTCAGCTTTGTGGGAAATTTATGGAGAAAACTACTTGTGAGATTTAAAAAATTTAAATAATAACTTGTGAAATTTAAATAATTTTCTCTAAGTTCTCACTTGTGAGAACTTAGAGAAAATTATTTAAAACCCCTGATTTCAGTCAACCTTAGATTTTCATTCACTCATACCCACATAAAAGCAAAAATATGTTTGTTTAAGTGGTCTGACAAGGATCATCAGTGGTTTATGTCAATAGCAAAAGATATGGTTGTTGATTCCTCACTATTTCTCCTGCCTTCTTATTTACTGGTGATATCAAATGGATTTTTGGATTGCTGTTCAATACCATTTTGAAATCAAACATTATTTCAGGGTGATTCTTCTGTTTCAGAATTTAATTTCTCTTTTCGTAATTCTTAGAGAATGGATTGCCCTTTGTATTTGTTTCCTCATCTGAGGTATCTTTAAGCTTACTGTCTGCCTTCCTTTTAGAATGACAGGAATGATATATACCACGTGATGTTATCTTTATTGCCATTCTTGTGTTATCAGACCACAGACCTTCTGATCTTGACAAAACCTCAGTCAATCCCAGTTTGTTTGCTGTCAGTTTTGTTCTTTGCCATCAACACAAGCCATTCTTTTAGTTCTTGCTTTATTGTTTCTCATAGAACCATACAATGGTTTGAATTTTAGAGGACCTTTCAAGGCCATCTAATCCAACCCCCACAGGGACATTTTCAACTAGGTCAGGTGGCTCAGAGCCTTGTCCAATCTGCCCTTGAACACTTCCAGGGATGAGGAAGTATTCAAGAGCAGATTAGATGGGATTCTGAACTCTGTGTTGCCCGCCTCTCTGGGCAACACAGTTTGTTAATCAACACAGAGTTTGGTAGGGAAAAAGCTCTCAAGTTGGTGATTTAAAATAGATATAAAAGCAAAAGCTTTCTCATATTATACTTTTCAGGAAGTGGTAAAAAAAATTAATCTTGTGTTCTATTACATAAGACAGTCTGTTTTCTCTCTGGTGGAATTTGAATATGAGTTTATAAAACTTGCAGATTTGAGAACATAGGGTTTATTTGATTTTAGACATAGATATGAAATTTAATGATAAGAGCAGTTATGCTTTGTTGTGTTGAGCCAGATTATCTGGTAGAGCAGATTAGACCCATTCAATATGTACTTGCAAGGTCAGGTCATGAATGGTCACTGCTTGCATTGGAAAAATCATGTATTATGATTTTGTGCTAGTTTATCTTGTGTATTTCATGTGATCATTCTTGTCTTGTGTCTAACTCTGTCCCAGTCAAAACCAACACACTAATCTTCTATTCACTTTCCATGAATCTGCCATATCCAGCACTTCTCTTATATGCTTTTAGCTTCAGTTACTGCCCCAGGAGGCAACTGCACTGGAAGCTGAGTCTACCAGATGTAGCAACTGCTTCTATTTGACTTCCCACCTGGGCTGGAGGGAGAGGATAAACACTGCACTGGAAGGACTTTTGCAGGTAAGTACTGATGTGTGCCCAGCCTCTGAGTCACTTCTGAGCTCAGTGGGACACTTAAAATGTGGAAATTGTGCAGTCCAGACCTACTGGCTGGCTGGGACATGCTAGCTTCATCACCACCTGTGTTGGTCCCACCAGCATTCCACTCAGTTTCTGAGTTTTTAAAGAGAGAAATGGGTGTTAGTTATGCTGTAATGACTGTGAATTGATGCAGATAGGACAGTGACATTCCCATGTTTCACATGCTAAGGAAGAAAGAGTGAGTGCTTGAAATTTTTTACCTGAGCCTCTGTTAGGTGTTGGAGAATTGGTTTAGTTTGCTGCCATGCTCTGCTGTGAGCTCAGGAGTGTCTTTATCCTTGGTATCCTGGAGTACCTAAGACCATGGTGAACCCTAGCGCAGCAAGGGAGGCAAGTACCCTGTTTCAGGTAAGAATATGAAAACACCCATTTGCTTAATCCAAGAGAAGACTGGATTCATTTGTCTAATAGTGTATCAAAACATGATATTACAAGGACAGGCAAGCACCCAGGCAAGAAACAGTACCATCTGGAATGTGGTGTCGCTGGAAAAGCAAAGTTCTGTGAAGTGTGCATACCATGCATTGCCATGATTGGTAATAGGTTTCTTTCTGTTAGAAATCCTTCTGCACAGAGGGGGTTATTGCTCCCTAGAGATTAACTGATTCTGCTTGGGGTGAGAAATTTGCAGAGATAATAGGATAGGTCAAGTGGAAGAGAGTGAGGATTTGTTTGAACAAGCTTGGTGCCTGCACCTGAAGAAAAGACTATGTTCAGTCTGTGAAATCAGTCATTGAGTGGCTGTAATGTGACAGGGACATTGATACATGGGATATATGTGGTCTTTGTGCAGACAAGCCACAGCTCCAGAGACAAAATGGAACCTGAGGTAGGATTCTGACCAGGACTTCACAGTGACAGCTTCATAATTATGTCTCTTGAGGCAGAATGAGTTTTAAATCCAACCAGTAAGATGTCTCTGTTTGCAGAACATCCGGAGCCCAGATGTGTGCCCATAAAATGGAAAAAAAATTAGAAGCTAAAGCATATAGTCTGATATCCTTGCATACTCATGGATGAGGAACAATAGTACTGCCCACCTGGGCTAGCTGTAGAGCTCCCTATGGACACTGAAGTTAACTTGGTTTCAGCTGTAGCAAATAGCCTTACACATCAGGAGATGGTTGTGTACCCTTCAGAAAAGTCATTAAAAAATCCAGAAACAAGGTCACCATCCCCAGAATGGATTAAGCCATTTTCATATAATCTGGAAGATTTGATAGGGTTTGCTGCAAACCTTTAAAATGCCCTTTCTTTCCTGACATCATCCTGTGTCCATGGTGGTCCTTCAAAGAAAAAGTGAGGGAAACAGCTAAAGTCAGTAACAGCCTCAAACATTCATTTAATTCTCCGCTGCACTCAGGGCATCAGGTTTAAGAGCACTGAGTTACTATCCTGAATACAGCTTTAATATCTCACAGGGGATGCAGATAAAAAGCGTCAGCAGAAGTGTGTAATTCCGTTAGACCAGCCCTGTATCTCAGAGCTTATGTTATTAGCTGTCAGGGAACTGTTGTGATTTGCCTGATCCAGTTGTGCCTAGGCAAGGAACTTGTTTAGAGGAAGGTGTTCCAGGTGAGGTATGAGCATCTGAAAGACACCAACGTGCAGCTATATCTTACTATATTTGCTATCTACTCAGGATGTAAGGTCACATTTATCAGAATGCATTTATTAGAAGTTTATCAAAATGTTTGGTGTAGACCTGCTTTGCCAGTGAAGTATTTGATGTCTAATAATTTCTGATGTTTCCATCAGGTTATAATTGCAAAAATCTCAGTGTTGAAAACCTAACAGGGAAAAAATGGGAGGCAAGATGGTTGCCTTAGGGACTGGGAAGCATCATTGCAAAGAGTTTGAATAAGCAATTAGTACATGGCAAAGACAATAAAGTGTAGCCAAAGTACAAGCAGAAACACTTCCGTGGTATTTACAAGATTAAATGGCTTATTTGTGTGTTGCACAAGGTATAGAAGACACAGCAGGATAGAAATATAAAACTGATGAACAAGTTTATTTCAGACCAATGCGAAAGGTTCAAGACAGAAATATGATGGAAAGTGATGTGTTCATATCCTTAGAGAGAGTATGAAATAGTGTTTAAATATGTTATTTCCTATTTTATACAAGTATCAGCCTACCAAAAATTTGCCTAACAGAATTAACCCCCTTTGCAGATGCACTTCAGCTCTGAGTAACAAGTAAAAGCAAAACTAGAAAAACAACTGAATTAAGAAAATATAAGTCTTGCAACTTTGTGCAAAGTAAGCAATTATCTCCTAAGAGGGCAGAAATGGATAGCTGGAGTGAAAACCTTTTACAAGATTTCAGCTAAATCAATTCATTTCTGTTTGAATGCAGAAGTGTTAAGTGGCATTTGAGTGAATCGAAACCTCAGAAATCCATCAATGTGCAAACACTACAAAGGGAAACATTATTTGCTCTCATATGTGTTTGCTTTTGTTGAGAGAAAGCTGTAATTTTAAAAGAAATTATTTGTAGTCTGTCTGATTGAGTAGCAGGCTATTGAGTTTAAGTACCATTAGGTTAGAATTTGCCTGGCTGAACTGGTAAATACAGTCATTTATAGACAATTAGCTGCTTGCTGATGTCTTTCAGATGCTGATCACCGTGAAATATAACCCCCTCATCATGTCTGTACAAGCAGTTCCTGCCATCCTCCCACTGCTGCCTGTTCTTCTGGACCTCAGATTTCATAGCCCCATTTCAGCAGTAAGTAAAATCTGACATTGTTGACAAATTTACAAGTATCTGGTGCTTGAATTACAGAGATGCTGTGCAGTAAGCACAAACTGGCAGAAACCGTCTCAGTCAAATCTCAGACTATCTGGAATTTAATAGGTATCAAGAGATTGTCTCTTCCCAATATATTTAACAACTAAAACTTGCTGAACTATTATTAAACAGCCTTATTTGTTCTGTTCTCATAGAATCTCATAGGTATGGATTTGTCAGTGTTGAAACCATCTAAACTTGATCTATCTAAAATCCCTTCTGTGTCTGTATCTGGTTTCTCACCCGTGTTATATGAACTGCTAGTGATGGTTGCTGCAGAACACAACACACCTCAGAATCCACACATCCTGCAATCTGCCTGTCTTCCAAGCAAGACTATGTAATGACATTGATGAAAAACAATTATATTCAACAAAATAATTATTACTATATTTAAATTTCTTGCTATAGTCAAGGAGGAAGTACACTCAAATGAAAAAGATGCAGAAAAATAAAAAAGAGTTACACAGCTTGGAAAAAATAAAATCTTTATTATTAGCAAGAAACCTCAGTAGTACTGTCTTTTCTGAACTAGTCACGTGGCCTCACCTTGAGTAATGCATGCAGTTTTGGTCACTGCAATATAAGAAAGATGTTAAACTGTTAGAGGGCGTCCAAAGGTGGTGACCACTGACAGGACACAAGGGAATGGCCTGAAGTTGTGTCAGGAGAGATTTAAGTCAGATACTAGAAAAAGATTGCTCACCCAGAGGGTGGTTGGGCACTGGAACAGGCTCCCCGGGGAAGTGGTCACAGCAGCAGCCTGACAGAGTTAAAGAAGTGTTTGGACAATGCTCTCAGGCACATTTGTGACTCTGGGATGGTGCTGGGCCAGGAGTTGGACTCAATGATCTTTGTGGGTCTCTTCCATCTCATCATATTCTGTGGTTCTATGATTGATTTTCAATAGTTTCTAAATCCTTCACTATGTTCAGGAAGCATTGTATAAACTAAACATTAGTAATAAAAATGTGAAAGAATCTCTGCTTCTTTTTCATTTTCCTGCCTACCCCATCACCTTCCCTTGGCTATTCAACAGCACAATGAGTTCTTATTTGTTAGGAAAACACATACTGAAATAGGCAAAACTGCAGTTCAGCCTCATCACTGAAAGTAATGAAGTCTCTTAACGTGGGCTCCATTTATACTCCCTCCACTAATATCTGTCTTGTCACTTGCTATGGTCTAGATTGGAGCTCTTCCATAGAAAGAAGAAACAGTCTGAAATTTTCATTCCCTGCTCTGCTTAAAATTAGACAAGGACCCTAGTCCTGAAAACTAGTAGGTGAAGGGAATAATCCTGAATAGTGTCAATAATTTTTGGAAAATTACTCTTCTGTTATGTTACTGCGGGTTTACAGAAGCACTTCCTGAGGTCTTGCATACAAGATTGCCTGTGCCAAACTTACACACAAGGTTGTCAGCAAAAGCCTTGTGATTTACCCCAATCCATGTGTCTTGCTTTAGAGGAGGGTTCAATTATGCTGAACTAATGGGCTTTTCTTTTGGTGTTTTATTTGTGAGTATGGTTTTGCATGGAATCATTTCATCTCTGGGAATCAGACTGACCCCATCATACAAATCAGCCATCAAATGACGAAAGCTTCTACTCATTTCCAGACTTGAGACAGCACCAAACCAGTAATTTCATTACTAGCTAGCAACCACCATACAACCACTATCCAGTCACTAATAGAAAGTCTAACCATGACTTTATCTTTAAAAAGTGCTCACTTTAGAATAGGAGTGAAGTTCATCTTTCCAGTTAAAAAAAGAGTTAAATTCTTGTGTCAAACTATAAGAACAACTTTGTTACATCTGTCTAACTCACTGATCTGTCACTGACAATGGCTACTAGTAGATATTTTGGGAAAGGCAAGGACATAATTATTTTTTCCTATGGTTATAAGTTTTGCCAGTCTGAGGCTTTGGGACTTTCAGAATGGATATCTTTCATTAATTTTGTCTAATTGCTTTTTGAGCCTATTTATACTTCTGGCATCCACAACATCCTATAGGAATGAGTGCTACAGTTTTATATATGTGTCACACGAGAAGACCCTTCCTTTTGTTCTAAACTAGTTGCCTGGTAAATTCATTGTGTCCACCTTGTCTTTATGTTATGGGAAACAGTCAGTAGTTATTCCTTGTCCAGACTCTCTTATTCCTTTAACAGTTTCTATATACTTCTCGCTAATTTCCTTTTTTTTGCTTCGTAATTTTCTCCAATTTCCCCATTTTTCCCCCTATAAGTCTTAGTTTATTTAATTCCAAATCTCCAATTATACTTATTTTCTAATTTTACTATATCTCTTTGGGACAGAGCCTCAGCACCTTGTTTTTATTTGATTCTTTACTGGTTTCATAATAGTTCTTGATATTCCGATTTTGGCTTTGATCATTTCTTAATATTGAAAATATATTTTCAGAGAACTTTCCATAAGGTCTACTTCCAGGATCACCTTCCTTATGGTCATTTGAAGTCTAGTATTTACAAGTTCAAGTTTGTTACCTTATGGTTTATTCCCCTTCACAATGATAGGTATGGATTTGTTTTTATGAATGATGAATTTAACTGCCCCTCTATCAGGCAGATAAGGGGACATATAAGACCATGCTGCAACTTGTCCTCGTCATTTCCAGTGCTGATTCTTGTAATTAATTTTGTTCCATTTGGAGATTTTTTCCCTCACTTTTTATTTTTTAACCAGATCATTTAAGAGTAAGTTTAGTATCATAGGTCTAAACACAGGGATTCTCCTGGCACCTTCCTTCTTTGTGAAAAATCTACCATTTCTTTCTAATATTAGTTGTTGATTGTTCTTTCACCAGTTACCATGGGGGAATTTCCTTCTTTCTCTCTTACCACTAAACTTTTTTAAAAAGAGCCTTTGTGACAGATTCTTTTCAAAAGATCCTTGAAAATATAAATTAATTGAGAAGATTAAATACTGATTACTTAAGATAATTATTATTCATTATTATAGAAATGTTTTATAGTTCTATGGGGTAGAATTCAGCCATGCTTACACTTCTGAAAAGTCCTGACTTGACACCAGCCAGTCTCTAATCTGTCATGAAAAAAAGCTCAAGGAAGTAGCAGAAAGCTGGTATTTGAGTATCTCCAAGCAGTGTATTCAGCTGATAACTTGTCTGTGGTTCCGTGGGCCAAGCAACCCTGTAGGTGATTAACATAAGAGGATGTAAGATGGGAAATGTATTTTTCAAACTCATGATTCAGAAAAATGATTCAGAATTCAGAAGCGTCTAGAGATTTGCAGTAACTACCAATTTAGAGGATTTGGCTATCACTGTAAACAGAGATAAATGTCAATATGTGTCAATATGTGCATCACTGCAACTAATATGTCTCAATTATTGACAGAAGTAGTTTCCTAAGATTGATGAGCTTCATAGAAAGCTATCCTAAAAAAGGGGTCCTCAAACTTATGGGAAGCTAGACTGATTGAGATTCAGATTAATCTCTTCCCATTTTCTTGGGCACCAGAACTACAGTTTCTATATTTTATATTCTTGGCTTCCAAAGATATTGTGTTTACCCAATATAGATACTTTTTCTCCTGTAGGCCTCTCTTGATGTCTTTTATTGCTCTTCAACCTTATGGGGTAGACATACTGGGGCACACTGATAAAGGTAGTACATTTGGGATTGTGGGATAACAGACAACCAGAGATGTTACAAAATGTGCATGTATACAAAATGTATATGGTCTTAACTGCAGGTTACTAGAAATAGGTACCAACTGTATCTTGGCTTCGTTATGTGACACTTGACAAGTTAAGGAATACTTAAATTTAATCAAAGAAGCAGATGAAATCTTGCCAAACCTTCTAATTTTTTTTTTCCATTTTACTGTCTGATAGTCATTCTTAATTGGAAATAAGACAGATTTTAATCTCTGAGCAATAGACAAAATTTACCATGACCCATCTTTATCGTGGAGACTGAATTTTCTTTACCTAGAAAAATATGCCAGTATATTGTGAGTGATGTCTGTCAAGTACCAGCTGTTTACGACTAGAAATGCTGGGGTGAAAAATATCAAACTCAAGGAAGGTTTAGATGGGAAACAGGAATTGGAGATTGATCCATAAGAAATTGCATCTCAGAAGTACAAAGCAAATATCAGTAAATGGCATTTTCTTAAAGGTGTACTGTACTAAAATATACATAAATAAAAATTGAGGGTTTCAAGGGCCTGAAATTCAATATTATCTATAGAAGAAAACATATCTGAATAGAAATGTAGTAAAGCTGCACTGCTTCTTAAACTGTCATTCAACAAAAAAGTAATATTTATAAGTTTAGATATTTATTTATTTAATTATTAGCTCTATTGAACTTCTGTAGTCTTGCTATGGTGGTGCTTTACCTCTTGGACTTCAGTTATGCACTTAAATTTGGTCATATATGATTCAAAGTCATTATGCAAGATAAAAACTCATTACAGGAATAGAGTGGAATTGTGGGCTTCAACACTGAATTTTGAGATTAGAATATTAAAATAAAAACTCATGAGGTACATTTGTTAGCTTTTTCCTCAGATAAGGACTTGCTGACTGAGTGGCATCCTTGTTAAATACGGTCTCTGTTACATAAGGACAAATGTAGTCTGTTTCTGTTACCAGAGTAATCCTAACTTATTCAAACATACTTAATGTTCTGATATTTCACAAATAAAGCTAAAAAAATAATTTGTAAGCTAAAGTGTTTTCTTTGATGCTGTGTCCAATATTTTTCTAGACACTCTTTGTCAATCAGAAAACTGCCATTTGGAAACTCACCAGTTTTGTGTTCAACCAGTACTTAGGGCAGTTCTCAATTCTGCCTTATTCCCTAAACATACCTGGCCAGTAAGCACAGAATCTTCCTTTTTCTATCAGTATAGATGAGAATATGTAGAGATTGCAGTCATGAGATATTGTTTCCGCTACCTGGTTGAAAGATGTACTAACTTATGAAGAGTAAAGTGAAAGAAGAAGACTAAATTTTATACTTTCAGTAAAACTTTAATTGAATCATAATTCACACAAAAATTTATTAAAGTTTCAGAATTTACAATTCTTTTTGATTTATCAACCTGTAGTTCTTTGCATATGTGTGAAGAGCAACACAAACTGAGGAAAAACTATGGATTCAATTTTAATAAACACTGCATGTACATCTGGCTCTCCCTGAAATGACAGTAAAGAAATAAGAGGAAAAAAGTTATTAAGAGGATAAAGAAACACTAGCATAATTTGCTGAAAACTTCGTGGTATGTCAGGTGCAGATTCTGAGTTCATACGTAAAAACCTACATTATCAAACCAGCTGAACCTCCTATTAGAAGCAATTATTGTTCTACCTTGCAGCAATCCCTTGTACCGTCATTTGCATGATGATTACAAGGAAGAGCTATTTCTTTGAGAAAAACTATACAATAATTATTATAATTCAGTTTTATTTCTTGACTTTCAATGCAGTTTCTGAAAGGATTAGCTGATATAAAAAAACTCAGCCACAATTTGTTCTTCTCTTGAGACAAGCCATATTTATTTAAGAAAGGCTGAAGTCCCCAGCCATGCACCATGGAGTTTTATTTGCCTCTCGTTTAGTACAGGCTGCCTTGCCCAGGCTTTGGGCAGGCAGCAAGTAGATGTGCATATTGAATTCAGAAGCAAAGCAGGGAAAAACAGTATGCTTGATTCACACCAGGAAAAAATGCTGGAAACCTGTAAGTATTCACATGTATTGTTCTCTCAGAAAAGCATACAGGATTCCAGAAGTTTGTACAGTGGAATATTTTCTAACCCAGTTGCATACACAAGCAGCTCAGCAGTTCAGTCTGCAATAGTTTGAATCTCAAACTGAGTAACTTTTGCCCTTTTACTTGTTACTGGTATTTTTGGAGGATCCCTAAAGACATGCTGACTTTAGGGATACCTGATTTCTTTAATATCAGCTGACATCCATGACCGGGCTGGCCTGGGCTCTGTAGAGCTACATCTTTGACCTCCTTATATTTATTTCTGGGATGAGTAAATCCCAAGATTTAAACTACACTTTATCCTCCTCCTGCCAAAAGTATCTATAATAGAGGCTAAGGTATTAAGGGTCCAAAAGCCTTGTTTTTGCCTGGAATTTTCCTCCTGCTGTGAGAAGCAGCACTGTAAGCTCCCTGTCCTTCAGTCAGGTACAGATTCTATGGATAGATCAGACCCACTTAGCCTGTGGAAAAGGCTAACATGTATAGGAGTGCAAGAACATAAAGTAAGTAAAAGTCCCAACAAAAATAGTCAGAATTTTTCCACTTCAGATTTCAGGGAATTTATTATTATTAACTATTTTATTTATATTCTTTATAATAATTATTATCATTCAATTTATTGTAGGGCTGATGCTATACTATGTCTAAAAGATGTGAAAATCCCAGAATAGAATAATTTCTATCTATTCTGCTGCAGTCTGCTTTCAGCCCACTGTGGACAGTGGTACAAGCAATAAATTATTCTGCTCATGCCTTTTTCGGAAATAAAGCATTTAGAGACTGAAAGCAGACCATCTCACTGGGCTGTGAAGACTGAAGACATTAGAGATCTTGACCTAATAATTAGGTTGTACACTGGGAGAAGAGTGACCTGAATTTTGAATTGTTTCTCTGATGAATGTTGATATTAGAGGATCATTGGTAATAAATGCAAAACACCTCTGGAAAAGTGTCAGTGCTTAGAGCTCTGGTTGCTCTCTTTGCCCAAAAGGGTGTTTATGCCTACTTTGTCATATTCCCTCATGCATTTGTGTTTTGTGGCCAAATGATGATGTTCTTCTGTGTACAATGACAACTAGAGCAAAAATGATGGCAAGTACCCTTTTTATCGAGTTAGTCCCGTGTTTGGTGCTTAAGGTGCAATCCAAAATTATTTGGGCTTAAATTTCCTCAAGTAGTGGAGAGTGCCAAGGTTGCACCTCCACCTTGCTTGAAGAAATGTGTCATCAAATTGATGTTCGTGCATAAAAATTAAAGGTTAGCTTTGTGTGCTCAGTCTTCATTTGTTTTAAATATAAGCCTCACAGCCTAATTCTTAGAAATGTGGCTCTAAATACAAGCCATCCATGGATAATTCTCAGCTATTGGTCTCTGAGGATAGATGAACTTAACTGCTGGTTTAAGAAAGTAATCAAATCTCTAAAAGAGAGACCAGACTGCCTTTTTTTTTTAAGAACAAGTGGCTCCTTTAGGCTGACTTTAGAAAACTTCTTTTTAGCATGTACATTGGGGTTGGAGGTGATTCCATTTTCTCTATTGCTACCTTTTTCTATAGGCTATTTACAAATTCAGGGTATCGAGCAGAATAGATACTTACTGTGGTGATCAGATGCTTAAAGTGGACATTAATGTTGATCTTCTGTAAACATTAAACTTTTGTGACTAATATATATGTCCTCCCCCAAATTCACAGATCTGTAGAATTTGAGAGTATCTCAGAGACATCTGTGTTCCCAGTTCATTTCAAAAGAGCAGAGTATCTGCTGTACAACTCACATTTCTTGGCTGCTTTTCTTCAGAAATAGTAGGCCTGTATACATTTTCCATTATTGCAAGACACTGCCTTAGCCAGTAAGCAGAAGGGATATTGAGTAATGCCAGGTCAGATCCTAGGGCAATCAAGAAAATAGTTTTGTTTTAAATGCAGTGCCAGGAATTCTTATTACTAGAAAATGTTTGATGGAAAAGAAATAAAACAGTAATTATGTGAGTTGAATTTTACACTGAGCTGAAACGGTGTTCCAGAAATATCACTGAAGGTAAACATCCAAAGGAGATTTCTGACAATTAGGCATGCTTCTCAACTGAAGAATTAAACCAAAATTATGTATGTTCATTTTGCTGCCTTTTGTTAACATACAATCTTACTTCCTTTGTCTTTCCTTTTCCACTTTCCCCTATGACTTAATGTATTTATTATTCTGTATTTATTGTAGTGCCTTATGCTGTGTTTACTGTGGGCAGAAACTAATGTCTGCTGAGGTAAAAAATGGCTTTCTATTTTTTTCCTATACTTGTACAGCACCAGCAGCATAGACCTTAACCGAAACACCTACAAGGGATGGATAATAATAGTTTAATACATGGCAAGATAAGAAATTATGTCCAGTGTTGATATATATATACACATATATTGCGGGAACTCAGCACTTCTGTACAACAAATCAATGTGATTACACAGAAGCTTCTTATTGTTTAAAATATGCATCACCTCTTTGGGCATCATGTGGGAACTCACACATCTTCTAATTTGTACAATAATAGCTACTTACCACCTCTTTTGTGTATTACGCTTACTTATTTTATACATACACATTATACTACTTTTACACACTGATAAAGTTTACTTACTTAACACAGTACTTATACGTTTACTAACTTATTTATAATACAGCACGTATAGATTTTGTAAGTGCTGTGCATGAGATTACACATTACTTGATTGGTCTCTTGCTTTGTCCAAGAGCTCCACACACACTTTTCAGATAATACAATTGGTTCCTAATCCAGTGCAGCACAGTCCTCTTTGTGTATTCCTTGCTGTCTTGGTATTTAGCCTTTCAGCTTCTCCTTTCCCAATCCCAATTTAGCACAGTTTATCTTTCAGTCCTTGATGCTCCAGATGCAGGCAAGCTGAGTCAAGATGATGGCAGCAACAAAACCCATCCAGTGATCAGCAGCCAAGTTAGTGCAGGAAATCCAAACAAGAAGACAGCAAAGGGCAGAGAGCAGATACAAGCCCCTCTTGCTCTCGCCCTCCTCTTCCTCCAAACCCTCCAGGAGCTGACCTGCTACACCTGAAGGTGGAGGGCCAGCTGAAGCTGGTGAGGGTAATTCCAGCCTGGTCTCACTCTGAGGACTCCAATAAGAGTAACTACAGATGGTTTGGCTGGGGCACACTATCATGATTCAAAACACCTTACAACAATATATAGTACTAAGATATAACATAGTCATTTAGAAGATTTTCAAGATAGATGCAATGTAATACCAAATAAACCTTTCTACTGTCAAACTTGTAAGAAATGTTTTTGATACCACTGATATTGGTATAATCCTTGGGCTGAATTTTTTTTTCACTTGTAGGAAAGCTGCAATAAAGAAAGACTTATTACAAGTGTTGCTGCTGCTTCATGGTGAGACATTTCAGGGCCCTGAGAGCATGAATTGACTTTAATGGCTCTGATGAGCCTTCCCTGGGACCCTCACCCTTTTCCCCAGGGATCCTTGCCCTTTATTTCTCTCCTGAAGCCTGAGCTGTGGTGTAGGTGTGCCTGTGTCCTGGATGGACCTCAGTCCTCTACTGTAGGTGGCTGGTGTTCTGGAGGGACCCCTCAGATGCCTCTCTGAGCCTGTCTCCTTTGCTCCTGGCTGAGCACCCTGGGTGTTCCCTGTGCTTGGCTGTGGCTGTTGGGCAGCCCTGCTCCCATCTCCTGAAGGGCTGTGTCCTACTGAGGGGGTGCTCCCTATGCTGGGGCCTCCCCGGGCTCCCAGCTCACCTCTCTGTGTTGGCTGTGTCTCAATGTGTCTGAGCACAGGTTTCATCTCTGTTTGTAGCTAGAATCAGTAATTTCAAGGGAAAATTTTTGCCAGAATTGCAAAATAAAAAAGGGCAACCTTGCTGAGATTATAGTCTATGGATAGCTTTAAAAAAATAAGAAAAAAGAGTCAACATGTTTTATTCACAGAATGTCTAAATGCCACTTTTTATTGACTGATTCTTTGCTTTGCATAATCTAATACTGTCATATTGAAACATTAGATGAAAAAAATATATTTCCATCTTAAGGGAAAAAAAAGCAATAAAAATTGTAATAAAATGAGTCTTGTAGTATTCTACAGACCTCAGCGTATGCTGTCCAGTGATGTGGCTATAGCAGAAGCATTTATAAGCAGTTCAGTATCCAGGTCTGGGTGATGAGGAAAGATGCTCTAAAGTGATTTCTTTGACCACTGGAAACAGTGGTGTTTCTTCAGCACTGTTTTGTATTTTGCTAATCTGTTTCTGTGTCAGTAACTCTGGCCACTTTGTTCTGCCATAAACCCTGGAGTGCACAGTGTCTGATGGGGTCATGTGTGTGCAGGTGACTTAGAAAGTGGTACCCCGACCTTGCACCACCATTTAATTCCTGGAAGGGAAGTTCCTTGTACCATATACTGTCACAGCCCATGAATATGACCACATGTGGTCTAATTTGCTTGAAAAAAACAAGAAAAAAGTATTTAGAAAACTTGCAGGAAAGGGAGATGATTGTTTAGAAAAAAAAAAAAGTTTTATTTACTGACTTCAGAAAGTTACGCAAAACATATTCCAATACAAATCTTTTGCCTTCAGAAAACTCAGACTCTTTGGATGAGGAACATAAATTACATGAAAGGCATCAAAGGCATTGATCAGGCTGTGGGAAAATTTCTCTTCTGAACCTGTCTCAGCCAAAGCCATTAATGGCCCCAAATGTGCTATCTTGTTCTTTGAGTTGGTTGCCAAAACACTTGTGCATTCAATTTCTAATCTATTTTCAGACAAGACTGACAAGATAGCCTGTGACAGAAGTGATACCAGCCCAAACACCTTTGCCTGAAATCAGCTGGGAATTGCTCACAGGTGTCACCAACAGTCTCCTACAGACAGATGACCAGCCTGGCACTGCCAATGTTTTCAACCATCTAACAATAGATCACAGCTGTCCAATTCATTAGATTTGTAATGGTACCTTTTCACTGTCATGTACTTTGTGACCTAAACTACAATATGTATGTTTCAGATGTGGTGTAAATATAGTGGAGTACAAATGTACTTTCCTGTGATCCATAGCAAATTAGGTGGTGATGAGTAATCTGTGCTTTCAGACACTCACTAAGAACAGTTCTGAATTTACAGCTTAACAGATGTGTCAAGCAGAAAATAAGCTACATCAAGAAAGAATATTAAACAACAATTATCTTGCAATTTGATTTAAGTAAATTTCAACTGCCAATTGCTTGTTCTCTAGATTTCTCAGTATCCCATCTCTGGTGAAATGTATGAGCCTGACTCCTAATTTAAGATGGCTAGATGGGGGAAGAACTTTTTAACCTCCTTTTTTGTTATGTGTATATGAACACTTGATGTGTAAAAATACATAGCTGATGCTTTAACATACAAAAGTAGACTATTTGCTTGTCTCTATTGTGTTCCACTTGTGTTTATAAAGAATAAAACATCAGGACAGATATCAAATTTTCCATGCATGTCACCAATGAAAACTTAATTTATTATCTGCAGTTGGATCTGGATAGACTGGGTTAATGTACCAAGACCACCAGTATGAGGTTCAATAAGACCAAGTACTGGGTCCTGCGCTTGTGTCACAACAGCCCCGGGCAGCACTACAGGCTTGAGGCAAAGTGGCTGGAAATCTGCCCAGCAAAGAAGCCCTGGGGGTGCTGGTCAACAACAGCTGAACATGAGCCAGTGTGTGCCCAGGTGGCCAAGAAGGCCCGTGGCATCCTGGCCTGTATCTGCAGTAGTGTGGCCAGCGGGTCCAGAGAAGAGATTGTTCCCCTGTGTTTGGCACCAGCACTGGTGAGGCCACACCTCGAGTTCTGTGTCCAGGTCTGGGCCCCTCACTGCAAGAAAGACATTGAGGGACTGGAGGGTGTCCAGAGAAGACCAATGGAGCACAAGTCCTGTGAGGAACAGCTGAGGGAGCTGGGATTGTTTAGCCTGAAGGAGAGGAGGCTCAGGAGGACCCTTCTGTTCTATACAACTGCCTGGAAGAAGGCTGTAGCCAGGTGAGTGTCAGCCTCTTCTTCTAGGTAACCAGTGACAGGACAAGAGAAAATGGCCTCAAGCAGTGCCCAGGAAACTTGAGCTGTCCATCAGGAAGAATTTCTTCACTGAGGATGTTCACAAATGTTGTCACAGGCTGCCCAGGAAGGTGGACACCATTCCATGGGGTGTTCAAGAAATAACTGGGCATAGCACTTAGTGCTATGGCTTAGTTGACAAGGTGGTGTTTGGCTAAAGGTCAGACTTGATGATCTTGGAGGTCTTTTCCAACTTTACTGATTCTAAGATTCTATGACTCCATGATTTCTTAAAAATTCTTCCTTCAGTTAAATTACATTAACACTTTATGTTGATAGAAGGTATCATACAACAATTTAGTTTACAGCCCTGCAGATGTCAAAGATGGCATGTGCTACCATGGACAGGTAATATTTGTGATGATGCAGTAGTATTATTTTTAGTGAATCTAGAAGTTGAAAGTTAATTACACAAACAAAAAGAATTTCATAATGTTAGCTAACCGTTATGCAGTAAATTCTCATAAGGGTCAATGTTTGATTTAGTTGTTGGGTTTGTTTGGCATTTCGCAAGGAAAGAAAAGATCAGAGCTAAGTAAGTCATATAACACTCCTACAAGGTGCCATTCACATTCCTGCCAAGGTCAGCAACCTACACAAGTTAAGCCTCAAAAAATAAGCTACAAAACTCTAATCAATCAACAAAGCAGACAAATTTTTTCTAAGCTTTTTTTTTCCCCCTGCAGTTTAATTGAGAATTGATTGGTGTTTTAGAATATTTTATAGTGGAGAGAAAAGACCACTCTTGATTTTTTGCCAGATCATATTGTTTCTAAATATCTTACATGGGAGGTAGTTACTTTGCCTCTATATCAGGGCCATCACTGAGGAGCCAAGCTCTGGAAATTTTCCATTGTGCTTGCTAGGTGAGCCAGAGTTGCTTTTTACCTCTGAAGAAAAGTTAGAGGTTTCCTAAGATTGAAAAACTATTTTCAGCAAGATGGACACTAGACACAGCATGGTCATCTACACTTCACTTTGTTCAGTGGCTGGAGTGCCGCCCTTGGGGGGACTCACTGCAGGCAGGTACATCGCCTTGGAGTCTCCCAGCCCTGAGCTGTGTTTGAAGAAATCCCTGCTTTTGTTCAACAGCTAGGGAATTAGAGCACTTGCCCAAGAAATGTAAGACCTAGGCCATCATCTTTGTTTTGGGAGATGATGAAACCACATTTTCCTTGTCTCAGAGTCTGGGGAAACACCAGGCTGCCGGATAATCAAGTGCAGATGAAGTTTCACCACTATGCCAAAAAGACTGCAACAAATTCATGGACCCAGGAAGAGAAAAACTCATATAAAATGAGGAAATACATATTCCCAAAACTGTTTGTGCTTTTTACCTCATATCTCTTAAGTGGGTATTGCAGAGCTCAGATCAGGAACTAGGAAAACACTGTCTAAAAACAGCTGCAGACACATGTGCCCTTGTGTTTGCACTCCCAGGCTATTGCACACTGTAAGGCACCAAATGTGGAAAAACTTGGTAAAGACGAGGCCTGAGGGTCCTGTTTGTGTCCAGCAGCTGTAATATTGCTTGCTGGTGAAGGAATCTCAGCAGCATGAGACATCACTTTTGGTCAGGCACATTCATCCCCAAAATCCAGGTTATAGGTGGGTGGGATTGATTTTGGCCATCCTGACTCTAGTGTGCTTGAATTTGTCCATGAACTGTTGTATTTCACAAACTATGTGCCATATTGTTGGACTTCATTGAAGCCCATGGGGAAAATATTGTGAAAACAGATGTTAATACTGCAGTTTATTACAGATACTGTCCTATTAAATTGAAGGACATTAAGCAGTGAAATAAATTATTCAGAAAAACTGACAATTCCAGGCACTCTCCTGGGGAGAAATCTATTTTGTGCTCAGCCACAAGCTCAACAGGGGTGAAATACAGTCCATTTCATGCAGTTTGAAATGTAAGAGCACTGACTTGATCACATTGTATGAACTCTGTGCTCCAACACTGTGTTCAAAAATAAATATTGCAGAGATGTACAAGAAACACATATACAACCTTTTCCCCTGTGGGAAAATTCAGCACCTTTTTGTGTAAAGAACCAGTTTTACCACCTCAGAAAATTCTTTTAAAGCTAGTCACAGTTATATTGATGTTGTGTTTGTCCTCATTAGCAAGTTAAGAGGTGCTCCTCCTTAGCATTCAGAACCAACTCCAACACTTCTGTGAATAGGTAATAATGAAGAGAAGATGGGAGAAAGAAGCTTTCCGTCCTTTAAGAGATAGTTTAGATATGAAGAGATTAATAGCTGTTACTGGGGAATCTGAAGGAAGAATCAGTCTTCAAAACCTTCCCAGGTGATAATGACACAAAGAGGACAAAACCAGATTTAAATAAAAATTTCATGATTTCCTGTGGTCAGGTCCAGAAACCCTCACATTTTAAGTATAGATCTGCATCTTTTACAGTGCAGACAGTGCAGTCTTATGTAGCAACCTTCAGATTAATGCAGCTAAAAATATCTTGGAATTCACAATTCTATTTTTTTTTTTTATGTTTGGGGTTTTTGTCTGTTTGTCAAAAAGAAATGAGGTTTATTTAACTGCATGTGCTGAGGTAATTCTGCATATATGGTGATTTTTTTGAATCCTCCCTAATAGCTGGAAAGTTCTTTCTGATTTCTACTACTTTTGATAAAGTAGTAGGCATTTCAAAGATAATTAAGCCCCAAGATTCATGCAAATAAACGAACAGTTAAAGGAGAGAAAGTCTGTTGATTAAAGACTACACCAAGAATGTATACTCTATTAGAGTGTGCATGAAAAAGGAGCCTGAAGCTTAGAATGAAAAGCTTCATTGGGGCAGCAGTTTGTGAAAAGCAGTGTTCCCTGTGCCTTGTCTAGCCAAAATCAAACAAGTTCAAGGCACAGATTTATAAGGGAAACAGGCTTTATCAGCTTCAATGTTTGGGAATATAGTTTTTTTACTTAGTAAATAATCTATTGCTTCGTTTTTTAGTCTGTTGTGCTTTTGACTGGGTTTGGGAGAAGAAATTCAGTAACACTATGAGAAAGGCCAAGGCATTTCTGAGCCAGGCTAAAGCAGAAAGTCTGGGCAGTCATGTGAAAATAAATTTGTGATGAGATTTGTAGCCCAGATACTAAATCAAATAGGTTTTGATAATATGCATCCATTATAGTGTGTCTTGTTCCAGCCTTTTTTTGGTTTGTTTTTGTGGCTGTTGCCTTTATATAAAGTGTATTAATCCTAATTATCTAGTCTAAAACTTTTTCTCTCTCCACAATGCATTATTTACAATGAAAGCCCCCATTTCTGGGGCTTCAACCACTTTGTTCCTTCTTCACATCTCTGACTGAGGAAAGGCCTTTTCCTGCTTGCTAAATCAGAATATCTGCTAACAGTGCAAGTACATGTGAGAGTGCAAGGACACTGTATAGATGCGCATATACATTTAGGCTTCATGAAAAAAATCTATTAAATTATGGAACTACTTACAAATTCTTTAGTCCAGGGAAGTTGACATCATTGAAGCTGAACCACAAGATTGATCAAAGTGTAGTTCATGACTCTGTCAGTATTGCAAATGTATAACTGAGTAAAAAGGATTTTTTCTCCTTCCTCTGTTTTTCTACAATGAACAGTAAATCAAATTTTCTAAATGTTTCCAGCAAGCAAATGGTATCCTCAGTAGCTACCATTTAAGCTTAAGAATTTTTTGCAGTGGGATTTCCTAAAAGGCTTCATAGAAAAAAAAGGTTCATTGTTTGAACCCAAATTCAACTTTTGGTTAAGACTGATCAAAATAGTTTATACAGATTTTCATAAGCTTTTTGCTCATACTGTGTATTATTTGGCTTAGTGATCACAGCTGAAAAGCATGATTTTAATAAAGAAGTTGAATAAGCAGATTAAAGTGAGTCACAGGGCCTGCCTCATTCCAATGGTAAACGAAGTAAACTACTTTAATTAAAAAGCAAGATCAGTAATATATATAACGTGTATTTTCATTGCCTGGTTTGCTTATTCCTTTACATTTATATTTAAAATAGTCAGCATATCACAGATTATAAGAAAGATGACTTTTTATTGAGCAGCTGATCTCCTTGCTATGTTTTTCCAATTTCTTCTGATGAAGTAAGACAGGCTGTTGCTGTAAACTCTAATTCTGATCAACATCCCTCAAACACTCAGGAATCAATAATTTGTTTACAAGACCCTATCACGAATGACTGAGCTAATCACTTTGAGTACACCCCTTGTGCAAGGACAAATCCATGCTCCTGTGAATACCTCTGCTAACTACAGATTGATTTTATTGGGTCAAGTACTCTGCATTACTTGAAAGAAGTGGTAAGAAAGAGACTGGTAGTACCAGTATTGCAGGTGATGTGTGCAATGAGGCACATAAGTGTAGGGTTGAATGGTTTCCCAGGCTTGGAACTGGGAGGGAATTTTGCTCAGGGTGTAGTGGCCACAGACTGCCAAGAATTTTGGAGGTTTTCTGGCTTTGCTAGAATCATGCGCGTGTATTTACACAATCACATTCCTGCAAGAGCTGAAAAGAAGGTGGTTGGTGACCTTGGCTGCTCTTTGTCCTGCTGCTGTGGCCTCCAGGATGCTGCTCTTTCTGAGCTGCCTTTGCTAATTGGGAACCTCCAGCATGTGAAAGATGGGAGAGCATTAGTTGTAGGCATGTGATTACTGGTAACTTTGATATTAATCAGCAAGAACTCATAACTACCAACCAAACACCAGCCTTCTGGGGAAGGGAGAGTCAATCTCACTGGGGAATTTTATATGTAAAGGAGATCCACAGCTTTTCTTGTAGCATCTAAAGCTTCAGGGTGTTTCTGTAATGAAGGATTTAAAATCTTGTGGCCCTTGGCCAGAGATCTAGTTCTGTCACTAATGCTGCAGCCCAAAATGTTTGAAAGAGAGTGCCCCATCTCTGGAATAGTTCAAAGCCAGGCTGGATGGGGCTTTGAGTAACCTGGTCTAGTGGAAGTTGTCCATGCCCATGGCAGGGGGCATGGAACTACATCACCCTTAGGGACTCTTCCAATCCAAACTACTCTGTGATTCTATGATTCTATGACCTAGAGCTCTCCAAGTCTCAGGGTGGAGCAAACACCAGGTCCCAGTAAAGTAAGCTCTATTAAATTGAATCTCGTCATTACAACAACAGTTATGCAGAGACAGTGTTGCATTGTAGCACATTAATTTTTATTTATTTTTTTAAAAGTGTTTTTCCAGATGAGTGACTAATCTCAGAAGCCCGCGGGCCGCTGGGGATGCAGGTATCCATGGTTACCTTTGTTGCCTAGCGACACCTCCTTACGCTGCCGAGCAAATGCCTGCTCTTGCCTCTGCTGCTTGGTGCAGCCCCATCCACCTCCACCCCAGGCCAGCTCCCTTGATATAGGAGAAGTTGCTCTGCAGTCCAGATTAGAATTAGAGTTGGTGGTTTTATATGAAAAAAAAAAAAAAAAAAAAAAAAGGAAGGGGTCAAAGAAAGACTCTGGTCTCTCCAACAGTGACATAAACCCAGTTGTGGCTTCAGGCAGGATCTGAGTCAGCATGTTGATGTAAATCGTCAGTTGTGCTGTAAGACACAACTTTGCTCAAAAGTTCATTTAGGGCAGGATTTAAGGGTATTGATTCATTTCTCAGCTAGACATAGACCAAGTACTAATGAACTAGGGTTTGGCTCCTTTACTGGATGAAATGAAGCATAGCTTCATTTAAAAACAGAAGTAATATTTATGTCATTTTAGAAATGGAAAATGCATCTATCTTATAAATGAGATTTAAAAATGCACTTATAAAAAGGCTGTGAGTCAGGTTCTTCAATTATGTCAATTTAAGCTGAGTTAATTGCAAATTAAGAACAATAAATTTTACTAGATCTGGGTATGAAGGGCTTCTCAAATGCTGCTGGTTTATGCATGCCATGACTCACCAGCATCCAGTCATGGTACACAGAGGTCTGCAATTGATGTCACAGCCTTGGGCTCTGCTTTTCAGAGCATATTCTCAGAACAATGACTTGCAAGTACTTTTCACCTGAGTACTCAGGATGGTATTTGTGGTCTAGCTGGATTGCTTACATAAACAAGAGAACAAATTGCTTATGTAAATCAGGCACTTCTGGTGCAATCTTGCCTGTAAATAGGGATGCCCTTGTCTTGCTCCTCCTCAGCCTTCCCAGATGCAGCACCCAACTACCTTGCTGTAGAAATGGACAAAAGGAGATCGTTTCTGAGCTTACAGTCCTGAGTTTGCCCTTCCAAGCAATGTTCTGCTGAACAAGAGCTCCTTTAGGAGGTTGCTTTCTGGAGTATTGATCTGGTTATGGCCTCTGGTATATACAGGGGTGCAGTCCAATTAATGTACTTTTGAAGTAAATCCTTGAAAGCACCATTGTTTTCTGACTAATTCTTGCTCATGACTTCCTTGAGTTTAGTGCCATGGGAGGTGTCTCTTACTCTAAATCTTTTAGCATAATAAACTCAGTCATCTGCAGTGCTAGGTCATTAACCTTGTCCCTGGTTTGGGCTGGATCAGCTCAGACTCCTCCTAGCAGTTCTTGGGCACTACTTGGGAGTTAGTACAGAACAAACACTATTCCCTCTAGGCAGTTTGAACACTGTCTGTGATGCTTTGGAGACAAAGACTGGTCATTAGTGCTGACATTCTGGACATTTTGGTCTAGCCAATTTCAGTATAAAAAAAGTTCTGGGCACGTTTAATCTTGTGTAAAGTAGTGCAGTGCTTTAACTGTTTATTACATTGTTTACTTGCCACGTCTTGAGCAGGTTCAGCCTGATCACTTTTTGCAGAGATACAGACAAGTACAGGATTCTCAATGTGCTACATTTATTGAGATCCACGCAGAAATCAGAAAGCTACAAGAAATGTGTTTGGAGCGCAGATAGTAGTGGTTAGGATACAGGTGTTTTCAACCAATGTCTGTCAGGGGGAATAAGAAAGTTTCAGCATGTTTTCCCATTTTTCTGGAGATGCTAAGCTAGAAAGTGCCACATGGATTCACGGGATGATGTTAATCTGCATTTATCTGTTATTTTTTTGTTGAAATTGGATTATTAGCAGTAGGGCGCTTGTGAAGCACATAGAAATTTGGGTTATAATTCAAGACTCCAAATAAACTCTGCAGTTTATTGAGTAAGGATGGCAATGGCCTTAGCAAACCAAAGGGTCTGTGTTGCCAAGTATGATACTGGTGTCCTTGTACAGTTAGAGAAGAAGGGACTTCTTGTTCACTTGGAATGTTCTCCAGAATCTTTTTAGTAAGTTTTTCTCTCCTTTATTTCTAAGCCTTTGTCTGAGTAGGTTGAAGTTTTCATTGGTATTCTTTTTATTTAGCATTGTAACTGCACGTCAGGACTAAGCTCAAATTGCACCCTTCCTCTCTTTTAATCTGTATATCCTATCTGTTATACTTAGCATTAAATTTGTATATTTCCTTAATACATGCTTTTCCTTCTAAAACACTTCCTGGCTGAATATAATTTGTTTTTCTGTGTTAATTTAGGCTAATAATTCCCCTTGCCTCATTTGCAGCCCACAGAGTGATGCAACTTCCCCTTGTTTTGTTCTCAGATAAGTATTGCCACAGTGCTTCAATAAAATTATGTAGGACTCTGTTTACAAAAGAGTGCTTCTGTGGTATGGTACTGCTTTCACAGGAAGCTTAACAGCTTGCAGAACAGTAAGTGGCAAATGTTTAATGCAACATTATGCCAACTTGAGGACAAACTGTTCCTCTCAGGAATGTTTTCAGGCTTAAATGAGAGGAAAATCCCCCTTGCAGAATGTGAATTCTTGGAGGGAGTGACTGCCACTTCTTTGGCTTGCCAGCAGCTCTAATTCTCAAGCACTTTCCAAGGCTTTCTTAGATCAGCTGTAGTGTTCACTCAGCAGCAAGTAGTGGTAAAGCTGTGACTGACTTTTCTGAGGAGCAAAGATTCCTCTTTCACAGAGGAGGCAATAAGTCTTCCAGTCTGCCTCTGACAAAAAACATTGACTTTTGCCTGCAGATGCTGGAAAGGTACTGGGAGGGAGACATGAGGCCATGGCAGAGCTATTAATGTGTGTAAGCAAAGACTAACAGTGTAGCTGCAAAAACTGTGAGACAGAACAATTCCAACTCAAACAGTGATGAGTCAGACTGAAACATGTGGAAATTCAGACGTGGATGCGAGTCATCCATTAAGAAGATAAATGGATATTACTGAACAGTAGTTTGACTAAAGAGTGAGAGGAGTTGCATTTCACAGAATTAGGTTGGAGAAGACCTCCAAGATCATGGTGTCCAACCTTTGACCAAACACTACCTTGTACATTAGGCTATGGCACTGAGTACAGTGTCCAGTCATTTTGAGAACACCTCCAGGGGTGGTTACTCCACCACCTCCCTGGGCAGCCCATTCCATTGTTTAACAGCCCCTTCTGTGAAATAATTCCTCCTGATGTTCACCCTGAACCTCCCCTGATGGAACTTGAGGCCATTTCCTCTTGTCAGTGGTTGCCTGAGAGAAGAGGCCAACCCCCACCTGGCTACAGCCTCCTTTCAGGCAGTGGTAGAGAGCTATATGGTCACCCCTGAGCCTCCTCTTCTCCAGGTTGAACACCCACAGCTCCTTCAGCTGCTCCTCATAGGACTTACCTTCAAGACCCTTCACCAGCTGTGTTGCCCTTCTCTGGACACCCTCCAGCCCCTCAGTGTCTTTCTTGTAGTGAGGGACCCAGAACTGGACACAGAACTCAAGGAGTGGCCTCACCAGTGCTGAGTACAGGGGGACAATCACTGCCCTGGTCCTGCTGGCCACACTACTGCTGATACAGGCCAGGGTGCCACTGGCCTTCTTAGCCACCTGGGCACACACACTAGATCATATTCAGCCACTGTTGACCAGCACACCCAGGTTCTTTTCCACTGGGCCCCTTTCCAGCCACTTTGTCCCCAGCCTGAAGCACTGCCTGAGGTTGTTGTAGCCAGAGTGTAGCACCTTGCACTTGGTCTTATTGAACCTCATCGTGTTGGTCTCAGCCCATCTATCCAGCCTGCCCAGATTTGATACATTTTAACAGATTTTAACATTCTCTGTGTTAATACTCCTAAGCAGAAAAACAAGCAAGTGGTCTCTGCCCATCATCATTATTCTTAATTTCTGGCCTGAACTTCAGGTCAGCATTCTGCTGGCTTTCTGCAGCTCCTGGGTTCTGGATTCTTTGAAGGGGGGAATTGTGAGGCTGTTGTCTGTAAGTAATCCAGGACTTCCAGGTGGATGCCTGAGCTGAGGGACCCAGGACTTCCCTATGGGTGGTGTGCGGAAGTCATAGAAAATGTGTGGTATTCTTTCTACTTTATATCCAGTGTTATGGGTAAGGCACCACTTTGGGTGCTCTAAAGATGACAGAGTGCTCAGCTGATACTGTGAATTTTCAGTAGGGATGGTACATCGATCTGCAACTCAAGTCCCAGCAGTGCCTGAAGACTTTACAAAGTGTGAATAAATTTCAGACCTTGATGTCCCAGTTCTCCACCTCAGAAATAAGGTCTAATAAGGGAGAAAGAGAGGAATAGAATTAAAACCTCATCAGATGAAATCTGTGTTCTTAAAAAGAAATGCTATTCTTCACTATAGTAAAGGGTGTTTCCAGCAAATCATGGGAAATGTAATCTGTCCAGGAAGCTTCATAGGGGAACAATAGCTTCTAGATCACAAGGCTCCTGAAGACACAGTTAAAATTCATAATGTAGCAAACTTTTATGCTCATGATAAAGGAAATTGTCATGTTTCAGTGTTTTTTATTAAAAAATAATTTTCAGTTGAACTTCCAGATTTTGCAGAACTTCTGCTTATAATGAAAATCTGTTTTAACAAAATTCCTCCTTCATATGTGTGCATATGCTTCAGCTATGTCCAATCAAGGGGGAAGAAGCATTTCCTGTGAGGTCCCACAGCACAGGCTGGGGTGCTGCTGGTGTGGAGAGGAACCACATTCTGCACCAGGTGCCCAGGTTGCCTTCAGGTGGAGGCTGAGGGGAGTTGAGGTGTTCCTAAGTTTCAGCTGGCTTAAGATTTAGATAGGGTCAGCATGTTCTTCCAGACCTGCTCATTAGAAAGTGTCCCATAGCTTAATCAACTGGAAAGTACCATTTAATGACTTGGACACGATCCTCAAACTTGGTAGGCAAATTACCATTACAAATTACTGAATACAGAAGATTTTTTAAAGAAGGTACATTGACCAGAGATAGGCCAAGAAGATTAATTTACATGACAATAAAAACATTTAGAAACAGATATTTCAGTGCTCCAAAATTTATTGTCTTCCCATAGAACTAAATATGTTTGGTTTTGGGGTTCTTTTCTAGAAAAAAAAATATTTTCCTGCACTAATTTTATCTTCTATTTTCAAAATTGAAAGGCAAAATTGTTAGTCAGATCAATTTCAGAGGATCAGTACAAGAATTTTTAGAGCTTTTTAAAAATTATTTTAGTTATTTAGTTTTTCAAGCACATAGGAACATGTGGAGAAGAAAGAATTAACTAGAAGATCCTCTTTGATACCCCTGAAACTTGGCTTGGGGGCATGGAGTTCGGCAAGCTTTTGAGGAATTGTTTGAAAAGTCCAAAGTATACTTTAAATCTTGTGGAAATTCTTTACATGGGAATCACGCTTTAATAAAGAAAAGGAAAAAAGCATGAATGATGAAATATTTGCTTTATAGGTGAGAAGATGTAGTGATCAATGTAAAGAAAACACTATTTTATGATGTATGATACATTTTTCATGGGGATTTCAAACATCACTAACTGAGGCTTTTTTAAGGTGATTAAGTTATACTTGTATTTAGGGATAGGAAACATCATAATGAGGATACATGATGTGGTCTGTACTTCTTACAGCCTTGACAGCAGTTAGTCTGTATTTATAAAAAGAAGCCTATACTAGAAAATTAAAACTGGGTTCAAGGACTTAATTATGAGAAAATAAAGATTAAAGGGACAGTAGAATTGATTACAGAGCTATGCCTCTGTAAATTAATAACTGTCTGATGCTTTGTTAGGCACAAAAAAGATGGAGTCATTTTCATAGTGTTTTGTTCACTAAAAGCTAACAGTATGATTTATTCTCATATATAATTAATTTCCAAAAATTCTTCTTTCTTTGTGGCAGTTTTGTAATGGCTGCAACAACTTGTGCAACAAAATGAGGACAAATATTTTAATAAAATATTTTTTCCTTTTACTTTGTTATCTTCTGCAAGCAGGATTCCTATTCCTGAGCCCTAGATTCACTTACCCATGACATTAAAACTCCAAAGGAGGACTGAAGGAAACAATTGTCTGAAGGCAGAAAAGGTCAGTAAGTTTTTGTGCTCTGCTGGTTTTTCATCAGTTTTATTAGAAACAGCTGTGTAAAAGTTCATCTCCTGGCATGCAGTTATTTCCCATATAAAATTATCATAAACATGTGTGTTACAATAATATATTTCATTTCATGCAATGTCACATATACCTTTGTGATGTTCATGGAAAAAACCCAAAAAGAATTGTGGAGCAGTATTATGGTAGATAGTTAGGAGATGTTTTATAGCTCTTCAAATATAAAAATTATTACATTATGCAAAAAACCTGGCAGCATTTTGAATAATTCTCAAATAATAAGAATCCAGCTTGCATGCATTTATTTATTTTTGTAATAATAAAATTGAGAGCAATAATAAAAACAAAATAACCCTGTAACCCTCATAAAGAATGTTTTTCTCAATAAATATTGCTACAAAGCAGCAGAGATTGTCTGAAATAGTCATATTCAGTGCACAGTAGTGGATTTCATGAGGACAAGCAAAAGCCCTTATTAATTGCCATTTCTTGAACAGATTAGTTAGAGGTGCTTCTTGTGTGCAGTAGGTTCCCTGTCCCATAAACGAATACAGCAATGTATATCAAACGACATCTGATAAAATATCTGATTTTAGTGGAGAAAAAGGCATTTCAGTAGCATGAAGAACTTTTGGAAAGGGAGACTCCCATAACAGTCTACAGTATTACCTTTTAAATTTTGCTGTTGCAGCTATTTATTAGCTCCAGGTACAGGATATGGCATGAGCCATAACAAACTCTCAGGGCTATACACATTGAAAAATCTTATTTCCTAAATATCTGTAAAACAATTTCATACAAAAGCCCATCAGCCAAAAGTTTGTATCATGATAAAACTTTGTCAGTCTCAAATATTTCCCATGTTCCGTGGGAGCATTGAATCTCTTTGACCAATTAAATAGATTCACGGGTTAATGACATCCAAGAGTTTTTCATCACAGTGCTGGAGTATTTGGTTTCTTTAATGTTCTCGCTTTAGGCATAGTTATGAGATTGAAAAGAGAAGCCAAAATGAAGAACATCTGCCTGAATGCAGCCAAACACACACTTCAGCAAACCCAGAAGCACAGGCTGAAGGTATGGACACACCAAAACAAAAGTAGCTGTGACAGCTGAGTCACACAGTTCGATGAAGTGCAAACCTCAGACCTAGATTGTATTATCCATAGACTAGAGCAGAATGAATAAACTTCCTCAGGACAATGCAAATAAGTTTACAGGTTTTTTGATCAGAGATATGTGAGAAAACATGCTTTTAAAACAGCATTGAACATAAACAGCAAATACCAAATTTTCTTGCTTTGCCAAGAAAAACAGGTTGTGTTTCCAATATTCAGAGACATGGACTGGCAGGGACAGAAACATAGTGTTCTTCAGGGAGGTCATCCCACCTCTAAAAGTTTGTTATAACTGTACAGAAAGGAGTGGAAACAGGCTAAGTAAGCAAAACTACAAACAGTTCTTCTCTTAAAATTCACATGGAAGTTAAAGTACACTGAGAAGAGAATTTTGTTATATTTGTTCTCTGCTGTCCTGCCATTGCCTGGTAACATTTTCGCATAATGCAGGCTGCCATTTGGAATCAGACTTAGTAGGAGGATTGATTTTGCTCCCTTGAAGAACATATTGGCTTTTCAGTGAAATACTGAATGCTGCAGGTGTAAGCTTGACCTCATCAATTTTCAGTCTCAATCTTTTATGTTTAAAACTAGGAGGATTTTATGTTGAATGTTAGTTTCATGTCTTGTGGGAACTGCAGCTCAGCTGCTTGTATCCCCCTTTTTTTTTTTTTTCACAATCATCAGTGCAAATGCAATATCCCACATGAAAAATTATCACATTTAAGTGTTTAGTAGAAACAGTTTTCTTCTGGAAACAGACCAACGAGCCACTGAAACTTTTCACATGTGTTGTTGTTCAAACCTGGGCTGCACAAAAAGCAAAAAGTGCCTCTGCTAGCCACCTGCAAAACTGTGGTAAAAGACACTCAAAATTCACCTAACTTTGATATTATCTGTTTATAAAAACTCATGAGTAATAAAAATCAAACCTGCAAAAAATATAGCTTAGGATCAAAGATCAAGCTGCACAGAAACTAGGGATCACCACACCTGAGAGATGCCTCTGAGACCTTAACTACCATGGAAATAAATTTTCTGTGTTAAAAGTTAGAGGCAAAAAAAAAAAAAGGGGAAGAATAGGATATGATTACATAATTAAAGACTGTATTGAAAGACAATTACACAAGGAACAGAATAAAGGTTGCCAGAAAATAATTTATCTGATATTTCCTATCTTACACTGTCAGACCTCAGTTCTTCAGCCTGCATTCCCCAACGGATAGTCACACACCAGCTGCAGTCCCATATTTGTATGGCTGAAATCATAAATGACAGAAAAAGAACTTGCAACCTAAGTGATAGTGTATCTACATTTTAGTTTTGTAGTTAGTTACTTTACTGTTTTGAAAAGGTGACTGAAATCTTTTGTTATGTGACAGTTTAAGAACCTCCATCAGATTTGAACCCTCTTGTTTTTCACATCACTGATGCCAAAGATTAATGTAAATAACCTTTGGACAATAAGGGTCTGTTATTTTTTTGTGGGAATATTAGTCCATGTGCTAATGCTTAGATGCCCTTACAAAGGAGAAAGAGTAACAAACAGTGGTTCCTCTGTGGAACAAATCTGTGCTCTGTGTGGCACTTCTTGATTGAGGATGGATAGCTGTGGCCTCCTTCCAAAGCATGGGTGGAGAGATTTGCTCATTTTTGCACGTGTTTTTAATTTCAGCTCCTCACTGGAGCTGGAAGGTCCTCGAGTCCGCTACATGGTTGTCCCAGGAAGTGTGGTGTTGCTCTGGTGCTGAAGGTAGGCTGTTCTTCAGGTGCAGTGGGATCTGCTTCTCATTCCCAGGCATGTAAAATGCCCAGGCCTGTAGGATATGGTTCAGCTCCCTTTCTCCACAATTCAGTGATGACCCCTACAGTAACATATTTGTTTGTTAGTTGTTTTAGAATTGTCAAATATCAAAGATTTCGTGGAAAGCTAACACCATAACAACTTGTAAGAAGAGATGCAATACTGTTTTGTAAGAGTTGTGGGGCCACAACCAGCAGCTGTATCTCACTGTTGAAACAACCGCAGAGAGGTTACTGAAATAACTAAGAAAAATTGCAAGAAAAAGAACACCTTGGAACTGCAGTCATTGCCCTAAATTCTTTTAAAGATGTTCTGGTGCAGTTGTACAAATGATTCCTTGACTCTCCATATGGACCATGAGTCATTCTTATGTCAAATACCCAAAGCTTGAGGAAATTGCAGGTTTAATGTTGCTGAGTCATAGTGGCATGCACATCATGTTAGCTTCAGCTGGCATGCAGGAAAGACTGATATACTCCTCTAATTTCTCAAATCTTTTCTTGTCTCTTAGGCTGCTGGGAGGATTGTGGTCTACTTTGGTGATGTCCTAGAGAGTAATGTTAGGAATGCCCTCAGATGATGTTTGTTTCCTGGTTGCTTCTTGAGCTCCTAATTAAAATGGAATGCTAAGCGGAGCATAAATGAAAATTATATAGAATGGGTCATTAATGACCTTTTATGCTATTCTGTTATCTCTGCTGAAAAATCATTTTCTCTGCAGCAAAGATGGAAAGAGAAGCACCAGGGTGGGAACTCTATGTGTCTGTTACATATGGTGCAAGCAGCACCACTCGGTATGCACCACTGAAGATACCACTGAAAACAACCTCTATTCCTATTATACAATAGTAATTTTAGTTGTTT